>CM038147.1:442319924-442609621 GCA_021437245.1 Aegilops speltoides
CACTTAGATAGATATCCCTCTAATCCTCTAAGTGATTACGTGATCCATATCAACTACACCATGTCCGATCGTCACGTGAGATGGAGTAGTTTCAACGGTGAACATCAATATGTTGATCATATCTACTATATTATTCATGCTCGACCTTTCGGTCTCCGTGTTCCGAGGCCATATCTGTTATATGCTAGGCTTGTCAAGTTTAACCTGAGTATTCGCGTGTGCAACTGTTTTGCACCCGTTGTATTTGAACGTAGAGCCTATCACACCCGATCATCACGTGGTGTCTCAGCTCGAAGAACTTTCGCAACGGTGCATACTCAGGGAGAACACTTCTTGATAATTTTAGTGAGAGATCATCTTAAAATGCTACCGTCAATCAAAGCAAAATAAGATGTATAAAGGATAAACATCACATGCAATCAATATAAGTGATATGATATGGCCATCATCATCTTGTGCTTGTGATCTCCATCTTCAAAGCACCATCGTGATCACCATCATCACCGGTGCGACACCTTGATCTCCATCGTAGCATCGTTGTCATTACGCCATATATTGCTTCTACGACTATCGCTACCGCTTAGTGATAAAGTAAAGCAATTACAGTGCGTTTGCATTTCATACAATAAAACGACAACCATATGGATCCTGCCAGTTGCCGATAACTTTGGTTACAAAACATGATCATCTCATACAATAAAATATAGCATCACGTCTTGACCATATCACATCACAACATGCCCTGCAAAAACAAGTTAGACGTCCTCTACTTTGTTGTTGCAAATTTTACGTGGCTGCTACGGGCTGAGCAAGAACCGTTCTTACCTACGCATCAAAACCACAACGATAGTTTGTCAAGTTAGTGCTGTTTTAACCTTCACAAGGACCGGGCGTAGCCACACTCATTTCAGCTAAAGTGAGAGAGACAGACACCCGCCAGTCACCTTTAAGCACGAGTGCTCGTAACGGTGAAACCAGTCTCGCGTAAGCGTACGCGTAATGTCGGTCCGGGCCGCTTCATCTCACAATACCGCCAACCAAAGTATGACGTCTTTGGTAACCAAGATGACTTGTATCGCCCACAACTCACTTGTGTTCTACTCGTGCATATGACATCTACACATAAAACCTGGCTCGGATGCCACTGTTGGGGAACGTAGTAATTTCAAAAAATTTCCTACGCACACGCAAGATCATGGTGATGGCATAGCAACGAGAGGGGAGAGTATTGTCCACGTACCCTCGTAGACCGTAAGCAGAAGCGTTATGACAACGTGGTTGATGTAGTCGTACGTCTTCACGATCCGACCGATCCAAGTACCAACGTACGACACCTCCGAGTTCAGCACACATTCAGCTCGATGACGATCCTCGGACTCCGATCCAGCAAAGTGTCGGGGATGAGTTCCGTCAGCACGACGGCGTGGTGACGATGATGATGTTCTACCGGCGCAGGTCTTCGCCTAAACTCCGTGACGATATGACCGAGGTGGAATATGGTGGAGGGGGGCACCGCACACGGCTAAGGAACGATCACGTAGATCAACTTGTGTGTCTATGGGGTGCCCCTGCCTCAGATATAAAGGAGTGGAGGAGGAGGGCCGACCTCTCTATGGCGCGCCTAGGGGAGTCCTACTCCCACCGGAGTAGGATTCCCCCTTTCCTAGTAGAACTAGGAATCCTTCCATGTAGTAGGAGTAGGAGAGAAGGAAAGGGAAGAGAGAAGGAGAAGGAAGGAAGGCGCCCCCATCCCTAGTCCAATTCGGACTAGTCAAGGGAGGTGCGCCACCCTTTTGGCCTTTTCTCTCCTTTCCCGTATGGCCCATTAAGGCCCAATACGAATTCCCGTAACTCTCCGGTACTCCCAAATATACCCGAATCACTCAGAACCTTTCCGAACTACGAATATAGTCGTCCAATATATCGATCTTTATGTCTCGACCATTTCAAGACTCCTCATCATGTCCCCGATCTCATCCGGGACTCCGAACTCCTTCGGTACATCAAAACTCATAAACTCATAATATAACTATCATCGAAACCTTAAGCGTGCGGACCCTACGGGTTCGAGAACTATGTAGACATGACCTAGAACTACTCTTGGTCAATAAACAATAGCGGAACCCGGATGCTCATATTGGCTCCTACATATTCTATGAAGATCTTTATCGGTCAAACCGCATAACAACATATGCTGTTCCCTTTGTCATCGGTATGTTACTTGCCCGAGATTCGATTGTCGGTATCCAATACCTAGTTCAATCTCGTTACCGGCAAGTCTCTTTACTCGTTATGTAATGCATCATTCCGTAACTAACTCATTAGCTACATTGCTTGCAAGGCTTATAGTGATGTGCATTACCGAGAGGGCCCAGAGATACCTCTCCAACAATCGGAGTGATAAAACCTAATCTCGAAATATGCCAACCCAACATGTACCTTTGGAGACACTGTAGTACTCCTTTATAATCATCCAGATTCGTTGTGACGTTTGGTAGCACCAAAGTGTTCCTTGATGGCGTGAGTTGCATAATCTCATAGTTACGAGGAACATGTATAAGTCATGAAGAAAGCAATAGCAACATATTAAACGATCAAGTGCTAGGCTAACGGAATGGGTGATGTCAATCACATCATTCTCCTAATGATGTGATCCCGTTAATCAAATGACAAGTCTTTTGTCCATGGTTAGGAAACATAACCATCTTTGATAAACAAGCTAGTCAAGTAGAGGCATACTAGTGACACTATGTTTGTCTATGTATTCACACATGTATTATGTTTCCGATTAATACAATTCTAGCATGAATAATAAACATTTATCATGAAATAAGGAAATAAATAATAACTTTATTATTGCCTCTAGGGCATATTTCCTTCACTACCGTCGCAGGGATTCGCCTAAGTACTGCTACGATATTATCGAGGTGGACTATGGTGGAGGGGGGCACCGCACACGGCTAAGAGATCCAAGGGATCAATTGTTGTGTCTTTGGTGCTAGCCCTGCCCCTCTATTTATATGTTGATCCCCGGGGTCGAAACTTGGAGCAAAAGCCTCCTCAAAGTCGGTTTTGCCCGAAAGGCAAGAGTCCCACTCGGATTCCAGGATCAAACGCCACAATCCTTGGCGTCTGGCCCAGACGCCATGGGACTCGGCGTCTGGCCCAGGGCCAGATGCCAGGGTCTCCGATGTTTGGCCCCCTGGCCTCCACAAAACTCCTTTTGCGCCGACCTAAAGCCTCATGGGCTTGACCCCTTGGCCTAACCATATTATCCAATATATGAATCTTTACGTCTCGACCATTTCGAGACTCCTCGTCATGTCCCCGATCTCATCCGGGACTCCGAACTCCTTCGGTACATCAAAACATGTGAACTCATAATATAAGCATCGCCATCGAAACCTTAAGCGTGCGGACCCTACGGGTTCGAGAACAATGTAGACATGATGAAACACGTTTCCGGTCAATAACCAATAGCGGAACACGGATGCTCATATTGGCTCCCACATATTCTACAAAGATCTTTATCGGTCGACCGCATAACAACATCGTTGTTCCTTTGTCATCGGTATGTTACTTGCCCGAGATTCGATCGTCGGTATCTCAATACCTAGTTCAATCTCGTTACCGGCAAGTCTCTTTACTCGTTACGTAATGCATCATCCCGTAACTAACTCATTAGCTACATTGCTTGCAAGGCTTATAGTGATGTGCATTACTGAGAGGGCCTAGAGATACCTCTCCGACAATCGGAGTGACAAAACCTAATCTCGAAATACGCCAAGCCAACATGTACCTTCGGAGACACCTGTAGAGCTCCTTTATAATCATCCAGTTACGTTGTGACATTTGGTAGCACACAAAGTGTTCCTCCGGTAAACGGGAGTTGCATAATCTCATAGTTACAGGAACATGTATAAGTCATGAAGAAAGCAATAGCAACATACTAAGCGATCAAGTGCTAAGCTAACGGAATGGGTCAAGTCAATCACATCATTCTCCTAATGATGTGATCCCGTTAATCAAATGACAACTCATGTCTATGGTTAGGAAACTTAACCATCTTTGATTAACGAGCTAGTCAAGTAGAGGCATACTAGTGACACTATGTTTGTCTATGTATTCACACATGTATTATGTTTCCGGTTAATACAATTCTAGCATGAATAATAAACATTTATCATGAAATAAGGAAATAAATAATAAATTTATTATTGCCTCTAGGGCATATTTCCTTCATAATAGACATTTATCATGATATAAGGAAATATAAATAACAACTTTATTATTGCCTCTTGGACATATTTCCTTCTGTCTCTCACTTGCACTAGTGTCAATAATCTAGATTACAAAGTAATGATTCTAACACCCATGGAGTCTTGGTGCTGATCATGGTTTGCTCGTGGAATACGCTTAGTCAACGGGTCTGCAACATTAAGATCCGTTTGTATTTTGCAAATCTCTATGTCTCCCTCCGCGACTTGACGCTGGATGGAATTGAAGCGTCTCTTGATGTGTTTGGTTCTCTTGTAAAATTTGGATTCCTTTGCCAAGGCAATTGCACCAGTATTGTCACAAAAGATTTTCATTGGACCCGATGCACTAGGTATTACACCTAGATCGGATATGAACTCCTTCATCCAGACTCCTTCATTTGCTGCTTCTGAAGGAGTTATGTACTCTGCTTCACACGTAGATCCCACCACGACGCTCTGCTTGGAACTACACCAACTGACAGCTCCACCATTCAATATAAACTAGCGGAGTAACCCGAGCATTTGCGCGGCTAGATTATCGGTTGTTACTTATTTTCTTTATTTAGTTTGACATCTAAAATATGTGTTTAGATGCTAAAATACATATTGTATGTTAGGAAGTTTACTTAATCACATGTGAAGGAAATTCTTTGATTCATGCTCACCGTGTGCTAGCATTTAAAATTCACATGTGAACATGAGATTCAAATATAAGTTAACATTTAAATGTATACCATTATCTTATAAAAACTACCACAAAGATATACAATATAGGACCTATGTTCCCTATTAATTAGCATTTTATTTAAATAATAGAAATATACATTTTATAATAGGGACAACTGCAAGTTTGCCCCTAGTTGGAACCCACCCACGGGGTTTGCCCTTAATTTTCCACCTTGCTCAGTTTTGCCCTTAGATTTGTCCCAGGGCTCGCTCGAATGCCCTTCCGTGACGGCCCCGTGTGGTCAGCGCCGTTTGACCACGGTTTTGCACCGTTTTGGACAGCACATGCCCCTGCCCTTTCCTTACAGGTGGGACCCACGTATGTATCGCATCTCATTTCCCCTCTCTACGAAATCTGTCCCTAGAACCCTAGCACAGCGGCGACCCAGGCGAACCCTAACCCTAGCTTTTGGCGGCGCGCATACAAGCCCGGCCCGTGGTTTGGTCGATGTCGTGAGAGATCCAGACCACATCTTCATCGTCTACGATGGTGAAGACCCGTAGCTCACGCGGCGGCGGAGGCAAAATGGAGGGCGCGGGTCAAGACAGAGGGTTCCGATGTCGACGGAGGATATGAGCCAACAGATCCCAGATGGGTAAGTTCATCTGCTTTTTTTCACTAGTTCTTGCTTTAGTTTTAGGTAGATCTGCCATGCGTGATGCTTTTCGGACATTTTCTTGCATTCGTAGGATGGATCCAGAGCGCGCATTTTCTCTGTCCATTAGAATGGAAACAACTCTTTTAGCAAGGTCTGGTACTAAGGATCAAGGCACGGGCTTTACTTTTCCTCTTGTGATCAATGCTACAAGCACATTCAACTCTTTTAGGGATGCAGTATACAGAAAATATCCGTGGGGTTTGTACGATGCTGTTGAGTTTAGATTTTGGGACCAGGATAAATTTGCATGGATTCCTCTGCAGTGTGATGATGGGCTAGCCCAGATGTTTGCAGCAAATGCACTGTTGAAAAGTGGCAAAATTGAAGCCACTGTCATACAGAGAGATAGACCAGATGCAGCTCCTAGTACAGCAAAGCCCCCTGTCCCAGGAAACAAATCAAAAACTGCTGCTGCTAGGTCAAGGAGCAGCAGGGCAACTCCAAGTAGCTGTCATCCACCAGGAACTCCTAGTGCAAATGTACCATCTCAACCTGGTGCTAGTGATAGTAATGCTGCTAATACTGTCAGTCAGATACCCACAGATCCTATAATTGAGGAGGCAGAGCTTGATGATGTGCTAGGTTCAGATGAAGAAGATGAGAGAATGTTTCCTGATCTAGTACCCAGGAGGAATGTGGACCAGCAGGATGAGGACTACATTCCAGCAGAGTTTTCAGATACAGATGAAGAAGAGGAACAAGAGAACATTGACACGGGATGTTTTGAGAATGATGATGAAGACATGCCTGAGATGTTGTATGACAGAGATAATCCAAGTCTAGCTGAAGGGGTTGTCTTTCCTTCAGCCGTGGATTGTAGAAATGCTGTAGCTACATTCTCCATAAAAAATGAAGTAGAGTACAAAATAGAGCATAGTGATCCAACGAGGTTCACTGTGTATTGCGCTTTTCCAAGATGTAGGTGGAGGCTGCATGCCTCTCTAAAGAGAAACAACACATTGTTTCAGGTACTAACAAATTGAATAATCAATGCTAACTATTTTCCAATTGATGTTGTAACATAGTAATTATGATTAATTTTCCTATTGAGTATCTAACTTAAATTTTTTATGTGCAGATCAAAGTAAATCCCTATGAGAGGCCAGCTATGAGAGGACCATCTCCCTGCAAGAGGATGAAGATGAGCACTACTTCTACAGTAGCAGACACACATGGGTCAGTGAGTGGCAGCAATATGCATGAGAAAACTGCTGCAACTCAAGAGGAAGTGCAGGCTGATGTGCCCCAAATCCCAGCAAAAGTGACTAGAAGCAGAGCTAAGGAGATGCCAAACCCAGCAGGAAACACCAGGAGCAAAAGGGCCAAATCATGAGTGTTGTCATGTGTGAAACTATCAGTTTGGGATGATCTCTTATGTCATGTTTGAACTATCTGTAGTTGATATCTATGTGCACTGTGCACTCTAGTTGTATGAAGTACTATGTTGTCATGTGTGAAACTATCAGTTTGTGAACCTGAATTTAGTACTATGTTGTATGAAGTCAACTGAATTTGGTAGTTTGCTATGTGAAGTAGTATGCAACTGGAGTGGGTGGTTTGCTATTGAATAACTTATGAGTGCATTCATACATCACTGCATTCATGGATCATAAACTGCTAATAGATCATAAACTTCATAGATCACAAACTGCAAATACATCAGTGCATTCATACATAACTGCACTCATACATCAGTGCATTCATGAGCTACTACATTAACAATGAAATTTTAGTGTGCATTTTGTGCACACACTGACATTGCGATAGCGAGCATACAAATTGTTACTATAGGGAAAAACATTGTCCAAACGCGCATCATTTCCTTTCTTTCCTTCAATTCTTTGGTCAACGCATGATTTCTCTGTGCAAGATCAACTGCTTGCTTCTCCAACTTATGACTTCTGATCCAGCTAGCTTCAAGCGTTGCATGTAAATCTTCGAAAGCTAGTCCAACTCTTGCTGGAGGTGCAGGGTCAACCCAAACCACCCACTCACATTCATCTGGCAACTGCATGAACAATTTTCGATTAGATCTGATGTCGAGTGCTTCGTCATGGATTTAAACCCAAGAATGTAAAATGCAGTTCAAATTCTTACATCCAGGGGGCAACCCAAAAATCGACGACTGGTGCTAGCTCCACCCCATGAGACACGACGAGCAGGGATTAGGCCATGTCCTGGACAACGATGCTTCGAGCGATACTCGAGCCGAGAGAAGGTGGAGTCAGCAAGTAAAACTCGAGCTGTCTTGCTAATTCCTACCCCATCCACCTAATTTGACCAAAACCACATAAATCACCCGAAATTTGAGCTAACCCTAGAAAATGGGGAAATTTTTACTCTACCTATTACAAATTACCTCTTCAGCGCCGACCGGCGACGAGCTCTCCGACGACATACCCGACATCTCCATGGTTGTGGGCAAGCCTGCACGACGCCCCCTCCAACAGCTCCTTCCTTCCGCCCCCTTTTCCT
The DNA here is from genome assembly GCA_021437245.1 of Aegilops speltoides. NCBI lineage: Eukaryota > Viridiplantae > Streptophyta > Magnoliopsida > Poales > Poaceae > Aegilops > Aegilops speltoides. The sequence continues at coordinate 442,328,044 of CM038147.1, forward strand.
TCTGCCTCCTTTCTTCTGTCTAGCGCGAGGTAGAAGACGACTAAAAGGCTAGGGATATCGAACCAGGGGTAAAAATGTCCGAAACGGCGCAAAACCGTGGTCAAACGGCGCTGACCACACGGGGCCGTCACGGAAGGGCATTCGAGCGAGCCCTGGGACAAATCTAAGGGCAAAACTGAGCAAGGTGGAAAATTAAGGGCAAACCCCGTGGGTGGGTTCCAACTAGGGGCATAAATGTATTTGTCCCTTTATAATAATACATTTTTATCAACCCGTCATCTTTGTAGTAATCCTAATTCCGAGGTCAGGAAGCAAATACACTTCTTCTATTACCATATGGATAGGTTGTGCAAACTCATCACGCACATATGTGTGTTCTTATATTCTCATTTATCTTAATTGTTGCATCCCAACAAAAAGATTTACGCACCCTTCCCTTTTTCCCTGTCATAAACCTTTGTCTAGCCTATGCCATACGCAGGTGGCCGTTCATCAACGTTTATAGTTTCTTATTGCTGCATGGCTCACCTAATCTTTTTTATTCACTTATAGTTTTCCCCACTTATGCAAACCTAAGCTTATACAACATATTATACTTGCCTATGTGGCCCAGTTGTATCTCATTTGGCGTACATTGTGACACTATATACTTCACGTTTTTTTAACCCGTTAAGATCTTGATTAACTTTGTTATATTTTGATTATGTGTTTTCTATTGTCACCTATTGTCCCGGATCATGCTTTTGGATCGCTGTAAATAGGGTGCATCTATGCATGTCCATATTTTAAACAATTTATATATAAGTATATATGGTCGATTTACCAACAGAACAATTTATAGATAAGTATACAATATAGGCATGTTAATTTGTTTCAAGCCACCACTATAGAAAATCAATAGTGTGTGTCCATATACCATGTTAGTTTCAGAATTGCATGTTAATCAAAAATCATCTCAGTGACTCAAATCATTTTTAAATAAAATCCCGAAGTAACTATTTCAGAGGAAAATTTCATTAAATTTCTAAAATCATTCTAAAATTAGTGCTCGCAACTATTTTCCCACGAATAGAATACCTTAGAGATTTCTCAAATGAATACCAGTTGGTCATCACTCACAATTTAAGCATCCATTTGGCCAATCTAGTTGGGCGCAGCGTGCAGGTAAGTACAGCAATGTGACTCAATTTCTAGTGTTGGTAATTGCGGTTGTAGCTGGCCAGAGATGCCTCACTGATTAGCAGCGGCTTGGGATCTAATTTTCCTTTATATTGTTTCCGATTAGGACATACAATGGCCCTCTTAGACAATTTTTGCATCTGTCCATGCATGTGTCTGATTGATTTTTGTTTGGTACAGGTAAAAGTGATCCTTTGGTACGTGTATGTATATCTAGGGTCACGCTAACTGCCACACGTGTGGCAGGAAAGGGAGACGCACTATACGTCTCTAATGTAAACAGATTGCCACGTCATCGCATGCATGCATGCAGAAATCTTTTTGGATTTTCAGTTTTTAAAATGTTTTATCTCTTAAATGAAAAATTCGATTGAAAATCCGTTTTCACCATTAAATCCCTCGCGATGAGATCTTCGAAACTAGATCCCATGTTGATATGTTTTGATGAAAAAAAATTTGGATTAAAAGTTGCCATGTCTATTGCATATGAATTGCCATGATGTTTACACTGAAGTTGCCATGATATGTTTCAGCAATTTTCTTCTACATTTAAAAGTAAATTTTGACATTTATAAAACGGGGAATTAAGAAACTAGACTTGCCATGAACCATAAACTAAAATTGCCATGATACATGCACATAAAATTGCCATGGTTCATACAAAAAATAATTTTCATGGTCAAAGTACTGGAGTTGCCATCATCAAAATACTAAAATTGCCATGATCTACAAATTAAAATTGCCACATGGCAACTTTAGTTTAAGCCCTATGGCAACTGCAGTGTAAACATCGTGGCAACTTCTGGCAAAAAAAAAAAAAATTCGGTCGAAACATATCAACATGGGGTCTAGTTTTGAAGATCTCGTCGAGACGGATTTAATGGTGAAAACGGATTTTTAGTTCGCTTTTTTATTTAGGACATACAATATTTTTAAGCCGAAAACCAAAAAAAATTCTGCTGATGTCATCTATTCATACGTGGCAAAATGAGTGGTGATGGAGGCGTGTGGGCGATGTGCAAACGCCCATACGTGTGGGCGTTAACATTTCCGTATATCTATGAACCCTGCACGTCTGTGTGTCCAGTTTATTGTGTCCTCTAGCTATGCATATGTACTTGAGATATTTCTTGACAATCTTACGTGACAATGGATTAGGCGGTAGTTTTTTAAGGGATTAGGCAGTAGGTTGGGCTACGTGTAACGTGCCTTGCTCTTTATACTTTCACGGGTCCTCATCACTATTTTTCATGGAAAATGCTTCATTTACTATAAGCCATTGTAATTAGAAAACATGTCACGACTCAATTGTAAAACAAATTGCGAGAAAAATAGAAATATAATTTTCTGGCACTTAGATTTTCACGTATTTTCAGTATAAGATGCCCATTCAAGATTTATTGCCACTAACATCCTATTGTGGCCATACTTTATTATTGAATAGAATACATTGATATTTTTTTGGACGATGGGTGGATCACGCAGCGTCGGCTAGCATTTAGGTTTTTTTATCTAGGCAGGGAAAGTATTACTTTTTCCCATGCGTAGAGAAAGTTTCTTACCCTAACGTTGATGAAGTGCTGCAGATTTATTTTCCTCCCAACAAAAAGGAGTTGTTCGGATTGATTAATTTGCTAAAACCGTATCCTACCTTATTTTTCTGAACTCATAAACATGATCAGATGTAGTGCTGTGACCGGACTCTTGTCTTTCCTTGGGCATCTCAGACTCCTTCCGTTATAGTTCGTAGTGGCACGTGCTTAGCTATCTAGCAGCCGTATTATTTTATTAACATGAGCTGGCGGTAGCACTTTATTTATATTACCCGCAATCGTGCTTGGCAATGCAACATGGGTTTCATATTTGATTGTCTTTGTGACGCCCGATTCAATCGTACACTAATCATGCACGCAAACGTGTACGATCAAGATCGAGGACTCACGGGAGATATCACAACACAACTCTAAAACATAAATAAGTCATACAAGCATCATAATACAAGCTAGGGGCCTCGAGGGCTCGAATACAAGTGCTTTCGATCATAGGCGAGTCACGGAAGCAACAATATCTGAGTACGGACATAAGTTAAACAAGTTGCCATAAGATGGCTAGCACAAACCGGGATCTGGTCGAAAGAGGCACAGGCCTCCCGCCTCGATCCTCCTAACTACTCACAGTGTCGCCGCCGGGGCTGCACATAGTAGTAGGCACCTCCGGTGTAGTAGTCGTCATCGGCGGTGGCGTCGCTCTGGTTCCAACATCTGGTTGCGACAACCGAAAAGAAAGGAAAGGGGGAAAAGGGGAAGAAAGCAACCGTGAGTACTCATCCAAAGTACTACGCAAGCAAGGAGCTACACTACATATGCATGGGTATATGTGTAAGAAGGCCATATCGGTGGACCGAATCTGCGTAATGCCGTAATAAGAGGGGATAGCTAATCACAGTCAAGACTACGCTCGCGCCTCCGTCTTGCAAACATGTAGAAGAGAGTAGGTTGAAGTCCTCCAAGTAGCATCTCCAAGTAGCATCTCCAAGAGCATCGCATAGCATAATCCTACCCGCGATCCTCTCCTCGGCGCCTGTTAGAGAGCGATCACCGGTTGTATCTCGCACTTGGAAGGGTGTGTTTTATTAAGTATCCAGTTCTAGTTGTCATAAGGTCAAGGTACAACTCCGGTCGTCCTTTTACCGAGGGACACGGCTATTCAATAGATTAATCTTCCTGCGGGGTGCACCACATAACCCAACACGCTTGATCCCATTTGGCGGACACACTTTCTGGGTCATGCCCGCCTCGGAAGATCAACACGCCGCAGCCCCACCTAGGCACAACAGAGAGTCAAGACGCGCGGTCTAAACCTAAGCGCCGCAGGGTGCAGGCCCATCGCCCAATGCACACCACGACGTTGCGTGGGCGGCGGAAGCGAACTAGCCCCTAATACAAGCGCAGCTTACGTTCCAATCCGGCCTACCGCCGATCGTTGACGTCAAGAAGGCTTCGGTGATACCACGGCGTCGGGATACCCATAACTACTCCCACGTAGATGGTTAGTGCGTATAGACCAAATGGCGGACTCGGATCAAATACCAAGATCTCGTTAAGCGTGTTATTATGAATCAACCGCGAACGCCGATCGAGGCGAGCCCACCTCTCACCTAGGCGGTCTCAACCTGCCTGTCGCTCCGCCACAAAGATCCACACAGAGGGCCGTCGGGACAAAGGTCCTTTCATTTAATCAAGTGAATCACTCGCGGTACTCTTGAGCGGACCCGACTTTAGTCACCATCTGTATAGTATGTATGTATGAATAGTATATACCCGTGATCACCTCCCGAGTGATCACGGCCCAATAGTATAGCAAGGCAGACTGACAAGAATGTAGGGCCAATGATGATAAACTAGCATCCTGTACTAAGCATTTAGGATTGCAGGTAAGGTATCAACAGATGTAGCAACAATGTCAGGCTATGCATCAGAATAGGATTATCGAAAAGCAGTAACATGCTACACTACTCTAATGCAAGCAGTATAGAGGAGAATAGGCGATATCTGGTGATCAAGGGGGGGGCTTGCCTGGTTGCTCTGGCAAGAGAGAGGGGTCGTCAACTCCGTAGTCGTACTGGGCAGCAGCAGCGTCGGTCTCGTAGTCTATCGGAGATAAGAGGGGGAAGAAACAATGAATACCATGCAAACAGATGCATATCGATGCATGACAAGACAAGTAACGATGCTAGGTGTGCCCAATCGCGGTAGTAGGTGATACCGACGAAGGGGGAAACATCCGGGAAAGTATTCCCGGTGTTCCGCGTTTTCGGACCGGTGAACCGGAGGGGGAAAGTTGCGAGTTTGCTATGCTAGGGATGTGTGGTGGACGAACAGGCTGCATATCCGGATTCGTCTCGTCGTTCTGAGCAACTTTCATGTTGAAAATATTTTAATCCGAGTTACGGATTAAAAGATATGATTTTCTAAAGATTTTATTAATTTCTGGAACTTAATTAATTATTTAAATCCAACATTATCCAGAATAGTAAATGATGACGTCAGCATGACGTCAGCAGTCAACGTTGACCGTTGACCTGGTCAACCTGACAGGTGGGACCCGCATGTCATACTCTGTTTACTCTAATTAGGATTTAACTAATTTAATCACAGTTTAATTAACTAATTAGTTAATTAGGTTAATCTAATTATGATTAATTAACTTAATTAATTCATTAGATAATTAGTTAATTAATAATTAATTTTATTAATTAATTTTATTTTTATTTATTATTCTTATATATTATTGTTTTTATTTATTTTTATTTTTTAAAAAATCGCTACAGTAGTGGGGCCCCTTGTCATAGGCCCTAGGGGCCTTATCGAACACGCGGCAGGCGCCAAGCAGAAGGCTTGTCGGGCACACCACGGCGCCCGACGGGCAAGCTCAAGCGCCGCCTCGGCAAGACCAATGGCCTGGCTGCCGGTCTTGATGAGGGATGTGGTGGAAGAGAAGCGATGGCGCGGCGGCAGGAGGCCGAACAGCGAGGGCGAGACGACATCATGGGACGCCTTGGCGAGCAGGAGGAGCGCCGCGGCGCTGGCCTGGCGGTGGTGGTGGGGACGCAGGTAGTGGCGAAGCCGGGATCCGGCGGCGAGGCGTGGAACGGCGGCGCGCGGCGTGCAGGGCCGTGCGGGGATGGAGCGGAGCCACAGGCTCATGGCGCGAGCGCCGGCGGCGGGCTGCTGTGAGGGACGACGGAGGGCGTGGTGACATGGGCGTGGGGGCCTTGGGCTCGCGGCGAGCGCGTGGGAACGTGCAGGGGGGGAAGCTCACATCGAGGAGCAGGAACGGGCCGTGTGCTCGACGGAGTTCGGGAGGTCGACGGGACGAGCGGCGGAGCGGGAGGCGATCCGGCGAGGTGGCGGCGTGTTCCGGCGCTGCATCGGAGGTGCGATCGTCGCATGAGCGAGGGCGAGGAGGTCGGCGGCCGAGATGCGGCGCGGCGGTCGAGGCAGCCGGCGAGTGGCGTCTCGGCGGGCGGGGTCGGCGGCGTGGTGGCCGGTTCCTGCCCGATCTCGATCCAGATCGGGGGAAGAAGCGAGCGAGTGGGTGGGAGTGGGTTAGGGTTAGTGGTGTGTGGGGGGTTATGCAGGGGTACCGGGTGGGCGAGTTGGGTCGCGTGGGATGGGTCGAGGCCCAGGGAAGGCAAGGGGGGCGCACTCTCTCTCTCTCCTCTACCTTTTCATTTCCTCTTTTTTTATTTTAATTTCACTTTGTTTTCTATTATAGCTCCATTTATTTTAGTTTTATAAAATACCAAGTTAGCACCTAAATTAGTATCATTAGTAAAGGCCGCTGCCCAACCTGGTTTTGACCCTAAATAAGTTAGTTTAATATTTTTAAAATTTAAAGAGCAATTAAAATGTTATTTAGTCACTGTTTTTATTTACTTTAGGGCATTTAAACATTTTTGAATAGGGCTAGTTCCACCATCAAAATTTAGTTAGGATTATTTGCCACATGATGAACATTTTAGTTTTCATGTTTGAGAAGTTTAGAATTTCACTTGTTATTTGAATTTGAATTTGAGCGGGACTTGATTCCATGAGATTAACAACAAGATAGCGTGGGTGACGTGGCATCATTAGCGAGGGATTCTTGTAGCTTAGCTATCCGGTGTCACAAATCTCCTCCACTACAAGAAATCTCGTCCGAGATTTAAGCGGTGGAGTAAGGGGAAAGGTGCCGTAGCGAAAAACCTAACGAGTCTTCTCGGTCTTGGCTGCTCTTTCAAGAGGTTGATCCCTTTCATTGATGTATTCATTTCTCCGCTTCAAGTCACCATGATCAAGTCGTCATCCTTTCTTGGGATCTCCATCGTACTTACGGAAAGGATAAGGGTAGCTCAAAAGGACGGAGACCTCTACAAGGTTGACTATCCGTCGATAACATCGAGGAAGGTGGCGAAAGTTACTCTCGAATTGAATCTTAAGAAAATATCGAGAGCAAAGTAAGGAGGTACCATGAGAAGTTTCGAGCGGCGAGCAATCATTCGATGCAAAGCACAGGCATGAAAAGGGGTTCAAGCAGCGGGAATAAGTATTGCGTCGATACCGAATAGATCACTAGGCGGGGGGCGTGAACTACATACAAAGTCAAGCTCTAGGAATAACTTTGGCAGCGGGTGTTCGGAGAGTCGTTTCGATCCCGTGGAACTGTGGGTTATGGGCCCACCATGTGGGTTAAAGTAGGAAGGGCGGTGACATCTGGCATAGCCACGACAGGGAGGCATGTGATTGAATAGCTTGTCGACTATCTTGGCAACAATGTCGGTACCAGGGACGGGAACGAAGAGAGAAATTTTCCTTCTTATTGAGCGAGGCGGACCAAAAGGCAAAGTTATTGTCCATAAGTGGTTACCGGGATGCCATCAACAAAAGCAACAGGGTCTTACTGACAAAGTTGTACACCAAGGTGTTTACATAAGCAGGGAATTATCACTGCCTAGTTAAGTAGATTACAAGAAAGGCTAAACAAAACAATGGAAAGGAAAATGCATTTAAACACATATTTCAGGGGTATATCCTTTCCAAGGAGAAACAAAGCATGATATCCATGACAGGATATCATGTAGAAAACCCGTTAGGAAAGGGGGAAGAAAGCTCATGACATTACACATACAACGGTGTTTGGATAATTTGATAAAGAAAATGAAGCATTGTGCTTCAAATGTTCTTATTGAGATTCGGAGTACCATAGACATGCTTCGAGATAGCATTGACATGGTCATCCTGTGAAGATCAGACTTTGGAAACACAAAGGATCCATCAGGAATAACCTGTAGAATAAGTCTTACAATTTTCTCTTCAAAGAATGGATAACCTTGCTGAAAAGTAATCTATAACAGTAGGTCCTCCAGTCGGGGGTGCTAGGCATGACATCATGTTACCGGGTCACCAAAGGGCCAACATCATATCTCGTGGAAAGTTGTCCCAACCATCATATCTGACCGAGATTCAGATCCGATTGGTGTCATGATACCTCAGACTCAGGATGTCCGAGAAGAAAAGGTGCAACACAAATAGACGAGATGACATTACAAGATTCTCGGGAAATGAACTATGGGAGAGGGTTCCTGAAACAATAGTTCATTATTAAACCAAGGAGAGGATGAGGAGGTGGCTGATGGGCTCAGCGACAATTCATCGAGAATTCCAAACGGATGGATTTCCACGATAATGTGAACAAGAAGATGACATTTGTCAGCTCAAATGGTATAATGATGTATGCTCGAGGAAAACATACACAATTAAACATTGGTTGAAAGGTGCACCCGAAATATGGGCTGGGTTGCACGACCAACGTCGGAATGGTGATTCAATAATCAATAGTCTAAGAATTTCACTTCAAATCAAGAGGCTTGCTAGAAGTTTTGAATTCACACGTCATAGCTCAATTGTCGGTATTCCGGTTGAAAACAATACGGGGGCCAAGGAATGAATGAAGATGGCAAGAAGTATTATGATATCAAGAATTCTTAAGAGGTGGTGAAATTCTCACCACATTCTTGACATCAAAGATGGTACTACACCGCGGTAGAATCATAACATAAGTAGGATAGAAAGGAACTCAAGGAACAACACAAAACAGGAACAATTTTTGTGTTGAAGGGAATGCAATAATGTTGTGGATGATAGCCCAAACCATCAAGGGCAAAGGATGCTATTTCTCATCAAGAATTCGATAGATATCTTGGAAGACCCTATAATGTTGAAGATGATCACGACACATCTGTCGAGAGGTTTCGAGAAGATGTAACTGATCGGCGATGACATCAAGTCAACGGAAATGATGAAGCCAAAAGTCATTGGGACCATGGAGTACGACACAAACTCGAAATCTAGTTTGCTGTTCAAAGCGAAATGATAAGATGAGGAAGGTCGACGTAAGCTTAGCTCATCGTCGAAATTTGTGCTCCGAGAAGAAGGACCCGTAGCACGCTTAATATTTAGCAAGATAATGATATAGCCGATCGGGCTAGGAGTTACGTGATGGAGTATTAAACTTCTCAACAACAAAGTACTAGGAGTTGAATCACGGGGTGATTCGATTCACTATCGGCGTTCTCGGTTGGCGACAACCCGAAACCCGTGGAGTGACTATGACGGGAAAGGCACATACTTCATCGGAAATGCATAAGGCGTAGTGCAATCGGTGGATATCCTCGAGATACCGGGGGTAATACTCAAGGTAGGTCAAAATAGAGGTTGGCGCGGTGTATTGACTGCGAAGGCAAGTACTTTAACTTGCCCAAGAAAAGGATCAAGGATGATCAATCATGGTGGAACCACGGTGCAAAGGACCAACATAGATACAAGATGAACTTATAACAAGGGGACCATTATTAATACAAGAAGCTTCCATGATAGATTCCACATCGGGTCCATGGGCATGAACACAAAGTTCAAGGTCGACTCCACTTCTTCAATGTATAACCTTCCATTCACTTCTCGCTTTGATAAAAGCATTAGTGTTGAAAGTTTTACTCGGTGAAATACGATGAGTATGACTCGTGAAAACTTCGAGTTCACACATATTAAGGAAGGCATAGGTTCAACCCGTCGGTATCGTGGAAACATATACCACAAGTTTCAAGAGTAAATATCATAAGCTCGAAAGTAGAGCAAGGTTGAGAAGTAGATGATACAATTTACCAAAGGCATTATGTATCCAAGGGAAGGCTCACAAGGTTATTGATTATGAAGGCGTTGTCGATAAAATCCAACGAAGGATCCGTGGTCCACAAGGGATCTGACGTGAGCATCGGTACTCAACTAGAGGAAGTAACAATGCAAAGGCATTGGATTATAGAAACAACTGACTAATCCAGAGCTCAAATGCAAAGGAATTATGATTTTCAAATCAAGGGATCAGAAGCAATGTTTTGATTATGGATGGATCAGTTGAATAGACCAGAGGCACAATTGACGACAATTAGTTTGGTCGAGAACCAGCTCCTGTTTAAAATGACGTCTGAGCCGGGAAGATAATTTAAAAGGATCAACTGATGATTGTGTGCTTTCACACACATGTTGAATCGATAGGATCAAAATGATGGTGTCAAAGGATACTAATGAATATGGCTACACATATGGAAAGCATCCATACTGCAAGCAGACAAGATCTGCCGAGCAATAGTTTGAAGAGGATACTCGGAAGATCGGGTAGTATTTCCAAGTATTTTGAAAAGCATATGAACAACTAGGGATAAGCGGATACTCGATAAGTACGAGAATTATCCATAGGGGTATTCAGGGGACAAAGAACAGCAAGGCAATAAGCTCAAAGGATTATCGAAACAACGACGAGTATTTCGGGGTATCTTGTAATAACAAGACCAACTGGGGATGAAGGTAATAATAACAGCTGTAAGTAGTTATCCATAAGGGTTTACGGTGGAAGAGGACTTGCAAACGCGATGAACACAAGTTCTCGAGTTAACAGCGGAGAGTATCTTTAGGGTCTTCGGCGCAATAAGCGATCATCGATAATAAGGGGCTCTCCGGGTGAAAACGATAACGAGATCCTAATGTTAGATTTAGCAAAATTCATTTAACCCGAATAGAAGAGAGTTCAGAATCCCAGAGTAAAGGTCGAGGAGTAAAAGATCCTAATACCACCCGATGGCGGCGTGTGCCGTAAGACACACAGCCATGTTAGTAAAAGTTTTGTATTGACTAGACTCGACTTCGGCCAAGGAGTGTGGAAAGGGATTCCTACAGCAATGGCTCGATACCAACTTGTGACGCCCCCGATTCAATCGTACACTAATCATGCACGCAAACGCAATACGATCAAGATCGAGGACTCACGGGAGATATCACAACACAACTCTAAAAACATAAATAAGTCATACAAGCATCATAATACAAGCTAGGGGCCTCGAGGGCTCGAATACAAGTGCTCGATCATAGACGAGTCAATGGAAGCAACAATATCTGAGTACGGACATAAGTTAAACAAGTTGCCATAAGATGGCTAGCACAAACCGATATCTGATCGAAGAGGCACGGGCCTCTGCAGGATCCTCCTAACTACTCTGGTCGCCGTCGGCCGGCTGCACGTAGTAGTAGGCACCTCCGGTGTAGTAGTCGCCATCGACGGTGGCGTCGCTCTGGCTCCAACATCTGGTTGCGACAACCGTAAAGAAAGGAAAGGGGGAAAAGGGGAAGAAAGCAACCGTGAGTACTCATCCAAAGTACTGCAAGCAAGGAGCTACACTACATATGCATGGGTATATGTGTAAGAAGGCCATATCGATGGACCGAACTGCGAGAATGCCGAATAAGAGGGGATAGCTAATCCCGTCAAGACTACGCTCGCAGCCTCCGCCTTGCAACATGTAGAAGAGAGTAGGTTGAAGTCCTCCAAGTAGCATCTCCAAGTAGCATCTCGGTAGCATCGCATAGCATAATCCTACCCGCGATCCTCTCCTCGGCGCCTGTTAGAGAGCGATCACGGGTTGTATCTCGCACTTGGAAGGGTGTGTTTTATTAAGTATCCAGTTCTAGTTGTCATAAGGTCAAGGTACAACTCCGGTCGTCCTTTACCGAGGGACACGGCTATTCAATAGATTAATCTTCCCTGCAGGGTGCACCACATAACCCAACACGCTTGATCCCATTTGGCGGACACACTTTCTGGGTCATGCCCGCCTCGGAAGATCAACACGTCGCAGCCCCACCTAGGCACAACAGAGAGTCAAGACGCCGGTCTAAACCTAAGCGCACAGTGCAGGCCCATCGCCCAATGCACACACACGTTGCGTGGGCGGCCGGAAGCAGAACTAGCCCCCTAATACAAGCGCAGGCTTACGTTCCAATCCGCGCGCGCCGCTCAGTCGCTGACGTCAAGAAGGCTTCGGCTGATACCACGACGTCGGGATACCCATAACTACTCCCACGTAGATGGTTAGTGCGTATAGACCAAATGGCGGACTCGGATCAAATACCAAGATCTCGTTAAGCGTGTTATTATGAATCAACCGCGAACGCCGATCGAGGCAGCCCACCTCTCACCTAGGCGGTCTCAACCTGCCTGCCGCTCCGCCACAAAGATCCACACAGAGGGCCGTCGGGACAAAGGTCCTTTCAGCCCCAATCCGTGAATCACTCATGGGTACTCTTGAGCGGACCCGACTTTAGTCACCATCTCAGATAGTATGTATGTATGAATAGTATATACCCGTGATCACCTCCCGGTGATCACGGCCCAATAGTATAGCAAGGCGGTCGACAAGAATGTAGGGCCAATGATGATAAACTAGCATCCTGTACTAAGCATTTAGGACTGCAGGTAAGGTATCAACAGATGTAGCAACAATGTCAGGCTATGCATCAGAATAGGATTATCGAAAAGCAATAACATGCTACACTACTCTAATGCAAGCGGATAGAGGAGAATAGGCGATATCCGGTGATCAAGGGGGCTTGCTGGTTGCTCGGCAAGAGAGAGGGGTCGTCAACTCCGTAGTCGTCTTCTGGCAGCAGCAGCGTCGGTCTCGTAGTCTATCGGAGATAAGAGGGGGAAGAAACAATGAATACCATGCAAACAGATGCATATCGATGCATGACAAGACAAGTAACGATGCTAGGTGTGCCCAATCGCGGTAGTAGGTGATACCGACGAAGGAAACATCCGGAAAGTATTCGGTGTTCCGTTCGGACCGTGAACCGGAGGGGAAAGATTTACGCACCCTTCCTTTTTCCTGTCATAAACCTTTGTCTAGCCTATGCCATACGCAGTGGCCGTTCATCAACGTTTATAGTTTCTTATTGCTGCATGGCTCACCTAATCTTTTTTATTCACTTATAGTTTTCCCCACTTATGCAAACCTAAGCTTATACAACATATTATACTTGCCTATGTGGCCCAGTTGTATCTCATTTGGCGTACATTGTGACACTATATACTTCACGTTTTTTTAACCCGTTAAGATCTTGATTAACTTTGTTATATTTTGATTATGTGTTTTCTATTGTCACCTATTGTCCCGGATCATGCTTTTGGATCGCTGTAAATAGGGTGCATCTATGCATGTCCATATTTTAAACAATTTATATATAAGTATATATGGTCGATTTACCAACAGAACAATTTATAGATAAGTATACAATATAGGCATGTTAATTTGTTTCAAGCCACCACTATAGAAAATCAATAGTGTGTGTCCATATACCATGTTAGTTTCAGAATTGCATGTTAATCAAAAATCATCTCAGTGACTCAAATCATTTTTAAATAAAATCCCGAAGTAACTATTTCAGAGGAAAATTTCATTAAATTTCTAAAATCATTCTAAAATTAGTGCTCGCAACTATTTTCCCACGAATAGAATACCTTAGAGATTTCTCAAATGAATACCAGTTGGTCATCACTCACAATTTAAGCATCCATTTGGCCAATCTAGTTGGGCGCAGCGTGCAGGTAAGTACAGCAATGTGACTCAATTTCTAGTGTTGGTAATTGCGGTTGTAGCTGGCCAGAGATGCCTCACTGATTAGCAGCGGCTTGGGATCTAATTTTCCTTTATATTGTTTCCGATTAGGACATACAATGGCCCTCTTAGACAATTTTTGCATCTGTCCATGCATGTGTCTGATTGATTTTTGTTTGGTACAGGTAAAAGTGATCCTTTGGTACGTGTATGTATATCTAGGGTCACGCTAACTGCCACACGTGGCAGGAAAGGAGACGCACTATACGTCTCTAATGTAAACAGATTGCACGCCATCGCATGCATGCATGCAGAAATCTTTTTGGATTTTCAGTTTTTAAAATGTTTTATCTCTTAAATGAAAAATTCGATTGAAAATCCGTTTTCACCATTAAATCCCTCGCGATGAGATCTTCGAAACTAGATCCCATGTTGATATGTTTTGATGAAAAAAAATTTGGATTAAAAGTTGCCATGTCTATTGCATATGAATTGCCATGATGTTTACACTGAAGTTGCCATGATATGTTTCAGCAATTTTCTTCTACATTTAAAAGTAAATTTTGACATTTATAAAACGGGGAATTAAGAAACTAGACTTGCCATGAACCATAAACTAAAATTGCCATGATACATGCACATAAAATTGCCATGGTTCATACAAAAAATAATTTTCATGGTCAAAGTACTGGAGTTGCCATCATCAAAATACTAAAATTGCCATGATCTACAAATTAAAATTGCCACATGGCAACTTTAGTTTAAGCCCTATGGCAACTGCAGTGTAAACATCGTGGCAACTTCTGGCAAAAAAAAAAAAAATTCGTCGAAACATATCAACATGGGGTCTAGTTTTGAAGATCTCGTCGAGACGGATTTAATGGTGAAAACGGATTTTTAGTTCGCTTTTTTATTTAGGACATACAATATTTTTAAGCCGAAAACCAAAAAAAATTCTGCTGATGTCATCTATTCATACGTGGCAAAATGAGTGGTGATGGAGGCGTGTGGGCGATGTGCAAACGCCCATACGTGTGGGCGTTAACATTTCCGTATATCTATGAACCCTGCACGTCTGTGTGTCCAGTTTATTGTGTCCTCTAGCTATGCATATGTACTTGAGATATTTCTTGACAATCTTACGTGACAATGGATTAGGCGGTAGTTTTTTTAGGGATTAGGCAGTAGGTTGGGCTACGTGTAACGTGCCTTGCTCTTTATACTTTCACGGGTCCTCATCACTATTTTTCATGGAAAATGCTTCATTTACTATAAGCCATTGTAATTAGAAAACATGTCACGACTCAATTGTAAAACAAATTGCGAGAAAAATAGAAATATAATTTTCTGGCACTTAGATTTTCACGTATTTTCAGTATAAGATGCCCATTCAAGATTTATTGCCACTAACATCCTATTGTGGCCATACTTTATTATTGAATAGAATACATTGATATTTTTTTGGACGATGGGTGGATCACGCGCGCGTCAGCTAGCATTTAGGTTTTTTTTTATCTAGGCAGGGAAAGTATTACTTTTTCCCATGCGTAGAGAAAGTTTCTTACCCTAACGTTGATGAAGTGCTGCAGATTTATTTTCCTCCCAACAAAAAGGAGTTGTTCGGATTGATTAATTTGCTAAAACCGTATCCTACCTTATTTTTCTGAACTCATAAACATGATCAGATGTAGTGCTGTGACCGGACTCTTGTCTTTCCTTGGGCATCTCAGACTCCTTCCGTTATAGTTCGTAGTGGCACGTGCTTAGCTATCTAGCAGCCGTATTATTTTATTAACATGAGCTGGCAGTAGCACTTTATTTATATTACCCGGCAGTCGTACTTGGCAATGCAACATGGGTTTCATATTTGATTGTCTTTGTGACGCCCCCGATTCAATCGTACACTAATCATGCACGCAAACGTGTACGATCAAGATCAGGGACTCACGGGGAGATATCACAACACAACTCTAAAAACATAAATAAGTCATACAAGCATCATAATACAAGCTAGGGGCCTCGAGGGCTCGAATACAAGTGCTCGATCATAGACGAGTCAGCGGAAGCAACAATATCTGAGTACAGACATAAGTTAAACAAGTTGCCATAAGATGGCTAGCACAAACTGGGATACAGATCGAAAGAGGCACAGGCCTCCTGCCTGGGATCCTCCTAACTACTCCTGGTCGTCGTCAGCGGGCTGCACATAGTAGTAGGCACCTCCAGTGTAGTAGTCGTCATCGACGGTGGCGTCTGGCTCCTGGGCTCCAACATCTGGTTGCGACAACCAGAAAGAAAGGAAAGGGGGGAAAAGGGGGAAGAAAGCAACCGTGAGTACTCATCCAAAGTACTCGCAAGCAAGGAGCTACACTACATATGCATGGGTATATGTGTAAGAAGGCCATATCGGTGGGTGAATCTGCAGAATGCCGAATAAGAGGGGATAGCTAATCACGTCGAAGACTACGCTTCCTGGCAGCCTCCGTCTTGCAAAGATGTAGAAGAGAGTAGGTTGAAGTCCTCCAAGTAGCATCTCCAAGTAGCATCTCCAAGAGCATCGCATAGCATAATCCTACCCGCGATCCTCTCCTCGGCGCCTGTTAGAGAGCGATCACCGGTTGTATCTCGCACTTGGAAGGGTGTGTTTTATTAAGTATCCAGTTCTAGTTGTCATAAGGTCAAGGTACAACTCCGGTCGTCCTTTTCCGAGGGACACGGCTATTCAATAGATTAATCTTCCTGCAGGGTGCACCACATAACCCAACACGCTTGATCCCATTTGGCGGACACACTTTCTGGGTCATGCCCGCCTCGAAGATCAACACGCCGCAGCCCCACCTAGGCACAACAGAGGTCACCGCGCCGGTCTAAACCTAAGCGCCAGGGTGCGGGCCCATCGCCCAATGCACACCAAGACGCTGCGTGGCGGCGGAAGCGAACTAGCCCCTAATACAAGCGCAGCTTACGTTCCAATCCGTAGCCGCCGCTTCGTCGACGCGTCAAGAAGGCTTCGGTGATACCACGGCGTCGGGATACCCATAACTACTCCCACGTAGATGGTTAGTGCGTATAGACCAAATGGCCGACTCGGATCAAATACCAAGATCTCGTTAAGCGTGTTATTATGAATCAACCGCGAACGCCGATCGAGGCCGAGCCCACCTCTCACCTAGGCGGTCTCAACCGCCTGTCGCTCATACAAAGATCCACACGAGGGCCGTCGGGACAAAGGTCCTTTCAGCCCCAATCCGTGAATCACTCATGGGTACTCTTGAGCGGACCCGACTTTAGTCACCATCTCAGATAGTATGTATGTATGAATAGTATATACCCGTGATCACCTCCCGAGTGATCACGGCCCAATAGTATAGCAAGGCAGACTGACAAGAATGTAGGGTCAATGATGATAAACTAGCATCCTGTACTAAGCATTTAGGATTGCAGTAAGGTATCAACAGATGTAGCAACAATGTCGGGCTATGCATCGTAATAGGATTATCGGCGAAGAACATGCTACACTACTCTAATGCAAGCGGTATAGAGGAGAATAGGCGATATCCGTGATCAAGGGGGCTTGCTGGTTGCTCGGCAAGAGAGAGGGTCGTCAACTCCGTAGTCGTCTTCGGGCGGCAGCAGCTGTCGGTCTCGTAGTCTATCGGAGATAAGAGGGGAAGAAACAATGAATACCATGCAAACAGATGCATATCGATGCATGACAAGACAAGTAACGATGCTAGGTGTGCCCAATCGCGGTAGTAGGTGATACTTGATCAGATCTTCCGTACGTTAGTAAAAATTGTTAACGTTTTAATGACATTTAGAGACTACTATATTAAGAAAAATTCTATGTCATTATTCATAGGGAAAAATATATGAGATATGCAAATAGTGCTACATTCAAATCATACCTGGCATATGGTGTCTCAGCATAGTACTTAAATTGACCAATTTCAAATATTGCGGCTTAGGTTAGGCAGTAGTTTTACATTAGGCTGTTTCTTTACGTTACATATTTTCGAAGCTTCATACTTCTATCCATTTAAAAACCATTTAAAACGTTAATTTAAAAATTAAAGATTTAGAAAATGAATTAATTTGACTAATTTTCGATTAAGTTTGCCACAAATTATTGCCAATTTATTCATAAATTTGCATATTTATTTGAAGAAAATTGATATTTTTGGCGTGGATCGCCAAACGCATTTATTTTTTTTAGGGAAGTAAATTTCAGTTTTTCCACTAGGATGTCTCGTATTCCATAATTTTGCTTAGTTATTTCACTATTTTTTCCATTTTTCTACCGTATTTTATTTCCGGCTAGCTTTGGTTATTACGATGGCCCTTGGATTGCCCCTATTTTAGGCCGAGTTCATATTATTTTTACCCAGAAAATGCCATAGTTAATTATTTAAGAATTTCCATTCAACATATATGAAAAGTATAGAAAGTGTTCAAGAACTTAATAACACCAAACTAAATTAAGATAAACCATTCAAAAATTCTACTAATACAAAAAGTGCCTCGGATCATGCTGGCATCATATGAAATAATACGTATAGTTAAAAAGGCCACGTGCAAAGGCACAACCTCCCAAGAGGATACTGGCAACCGTAATACTCTCCTCGCACAAGCTCCCACATAAGTAATAAGAAGGAAGGAGATCCTCCCGCAAAAGGATGAATCCAAAGAAAAGGGGACTTTGCAATATGAAAAGTTAACCCAATTCCGTAATCTTAAAAGGATTGTACGCATCCGCTGTGGGGAAATCCATAAACGAGAATCATATCCTTAGTCCTTTTTAGGTATTTCAGGATGTTCTTGACCGTTGTCCAGTGCTCCACTCCTGGATTACTTTGGTACCTCCATGCTATACTTATAGCAAGGCACACATCACGTCTGGTACATAGCATTGCATACATGATAGAACCTATGGGTGAGGCATAGGGAATGACTTTCACTTTCTCTCTATCTTCTGCAGTGGTCGGGCATTGAGTCTGACTCAACTTCACAACTTGTAACACAGGCAAGACCCCTTTCTTTGACTGATCCATTTTAAACTTCTTCAACACTTTATCAAGGTATGTGCTTTGTGAAAGTCCAATTAAGCGTCTTGATCTATCTCTATAGATCTTGATGCCCAATATGTAAGCAGCTTCACTGAGGTCTTTCATTGAAAAATTCTTATTCAAGTATCCTTTTATGCTATCCAGAAATTCTGTATTGTTTCCAATCAACAATATGTCATCCACATATAATATTAGAAATGCTACAGAGCTCCCACTCACTTTCTTTACAGGCTTCTCCAAAAGTCTGTATAAAACCATATGCTTTGATCACACTGTGAAAGCGTATATTCCAACTCCGAGAGGCTTGCACCAGTCCATAAATGAATCGCTGGAGCTTGCACACTTTGTTTGCAACCTTTTGATCGACAAAACCTTTTGGTTGCATCATATACAACTCTTCTTTAAGAAATCCATTAAGGAATGCAGTTTTGACATCCATTTGCCAATTTTCATAATCATAAAATGCGGCAATTGCTAACATGATTCGGACAGACTTAAGCATCGCTACGGGTGAGAAGGTCTCATCGTAGTCAACTCCTTGAACTTGTTAAAAACCTTTCGCAACAAGTCGAGCTTTGTAGGCAGTAACATTACCATCAACATCAGACTTCTTCTTGAAGATCCATTTATTTTCTATGGCTTGCCGATCATCGGGCAAGTCCACCAAAGTCCACACTTTGTTCTCATACATGGATCCCATCTCAGATTTCATGGCCTCAAGCCATTTCGCGGAATCTGGGCTCATCATCGCTTCCTCGTAGTTCGTAGGTTCATCATGGTCTAGTAACATGACTTCCAGAACATGATTAGCATAACACTCTAGTGCGGACCGTACTCTGGATGACCTACGAGGGTCGGTAGTAACTTGATCTGAAGTTTCATGATCATCATTATTAGCTTCCTCAATAATTGGTGTAGGAATCACTGGATCTGATTTCTGTGATGAACTAGTTTCCAGTTCGGTAGAAGGTACTATTACCTCATCAAGTTCTATTTTCCTCCCACACACTTCTTTCGAGAGAAACTCCTTCTCTAGAAAGGATCCATTCTTAGCAACGAAAATCCTGCCTTCAGATCTGTGATAGAAGGTGTACCCAACAGTTTCCTTTGGTGTGTAGGATATAACTACTGAGTGTAAACCGCCCAGGAGGGGCCGGTTCACGTTCAACTATACTGAAGCCCATGAAGACAAAGAAGATGGCGCTTTACTGATAAGGCTTAGAGGCCCAGAGCCCAGAGGCGGATCAGGGCCCATAGTGATAAACCGCCATAGTTGTGTAACTTGTATTGTAAGTTAGGGAAAGGGAGAGACCAAGCCGGACACTTGTATGAGCCGGCCTCGGGACTCTGTAAACCGGCCGGGCGTCAACCTGTGTATATAAAGGGACGACCCGATGGCGGTTCAAGGACAAGAAACAACAACTCGAGACCCAGGCAAAGCGTATTTGCTCCCTGGTCATCGAAACCCCAATAATCCCATCACAACTAGACGTAGGCTTTTACCTTCATCGTAAGGGGCCGAACTAGTATAAAACTCCCGTGTCCCTTGTCCGGTTTAACCCCTTCAGGCTAATCTCGTTGCGATGGCTCCACAACTAAGTCCTTCTGCTAGGACATCTGACGTGATATTTCCACGACAGTTGGCGCCCACCGTGGGGCTATCGCACGTTGGTTTCGAGTTCCTAAAGGGCAACTTTGAAGGACTCAAAGGATACACAGTTGGCCGGAACCAAAAGTCGTCGCAGCAAGCTTTACATCGACGATGCAGGCTGGGGCCCCGAGGCCGGCTCAATCAAGTACGGGTACCGAGTCCCCTTTGGCCGAATTCACGTTTTCGTTGGCAAGATCGGCGAACCGGGCCCTGAGCCGGACATCTCCACCGACCTCATCGAGACGGCTTAGCGTGCAAGTCCTGCCCGGGTTCAGCCTGCCATGAAGCGTGCGTTTGTGGGATTCATCCATGGTGCGGAATCTGAACCGGTGTCCGACAGTGAGACAACCATCTACTCAGATGGTGAATCGTCCACTAGCGAAACCGAGTCGCTATACCAACTGCAAGATGGCCGGATTGGGGGATATTCCGATGGCGATAGTATTTTGGGTCCCCTTGAACCGCCAAGCCGGGTTGCGATCTTCATGGGCGGTACGCAACCCATCGTGCAATCTTCATCTACAGCAGCAATGATCTCCGGATCGGCAGCCGAGGCAGGAGGCCCGGCGCGCCGGCCGGCTCAAGTTCTTGCCGGTTTACTGGACGCCTTGACGGCATTGTTGACTACAGTGGTGACTCCAGAGACTCAAGTTCAGCATAATGCAGATGTTACGAAGCTAAAGGATCAGATAGCTCAGGCCAAGGCGGACTTGGCAGCTGAGGAGGCCAGGATGGATGAAGAGCAGGCCGCTTTAGATGCCCAATCACAACAAATCCAGGCGCAGAATTACCGGCTTATGTTGGATCAGAACGTGTCAAACGAAGTTATGAGAAGGAAGCACCAGTCTTGACTGCCGCAAATTTACGAGGGTCTGAGTCTCTTCGGTACACCAGGAGCTGGACCTAGCAATCCGGTAGGGGTAAACCGGACTGAGGCACCTGGGGCGGCGCCGGATCAGCCACAGGCGACGGACCCGCCTCGACGGACGGACAACCCGCCGCAATATGTAGCAACACCTACGGGTCACTTTTCTAGCCCTTTGGATAATATGATCGCGGCAGCATCACGTTTAGCGGCTATTCCGATGGAGGGTGATTCATTAGCAGCAATTGAGACTCGACGAGCCAGGGATCTTCTTCAAACCGCCGTTGTACAGCAACAGGCTTATTCCTACAGCCGAGACAGAATACATTCAACCCCTCGTCCGGGCAAGAGTTATAGCAGGCACATAGACGAACCGGCCGTATCAAGCAGTGCGCGGCGCCGTGATGCCCCTCGAGGGCCTAATCCAGCGAACGGCGGTTTGAATGCTCAGGATGTGGTGGATAATGGTAGAGCGTGAAGGGAGGTCGCATTAGTAGCACAACACGCGGGTCATCATCAACCCGCCTCGGTTCAGCTAGCGGCGTCGGTAGAACGAGGGACCGGGCTTGCCTTCAGCTCCTGGGGAGTGCCGTGTCTCATCCCGGCTCTTCGTAATGTGCAGTTTCCCAAAGATTTCAAGGGTCCATGCAAGGTGCCTAACTATACCGCTGATCAGCCCCCTGAGGCGTGGGTTGAGAGTTATGAGATGGCAATGGAGATGCTAGATGTGGATGAAGCGGCGTGTGCAAAATACTTCACCATGATGCTAGAAGGAACGGCTCGCACCTGGCTGAAGAGCCTGCCTGCTAACTCGATAAATTCATGGGATGAGTTGAAGGCCAAGTTCATAGCAAACTTCAAAGATACATGCAAGCAACCTATGTCCATTGTAGATCTGGCAGCTTGTGTCCAAGGAGAGAATGAATCAACAACCCATTG
Source organism: Aegilops speltoides (assembly GCA_021437245.1). Taxonomy (NCBI): domain Eukaryota; kingdom Viridiplantae; phylum Streptophyta; class Magnoliopsida; order Poales; family Poaceae; genus Aegilops; species Aegilops speltoides. The sequence goes on from CM038147.1 coordinate 442,350,228, forward strand.
GGTGCGCCAGGTTTCAGAAATTTTGCATTCATCAGGCCGCATCAATCCGGATGCAACAATTGTGACGTTGGAGGGAAATTGCCGGTTTAAGTCACTAAAAATGAAGTTGGGACGGCTCAAGTGTCACTGCAATGATATGGGAACACTCATGGCGGCTCTGGTTAAGTATGTTGATTCTGATAATACCAGGGACCCTGATTCTGATGAAGAGAAATAGGAGAAGGGAAAGAAGAATGACGGTTCAAAGGGACAGCATAACCAGGCGGGCCATGGAAACAATGGTAAGCGTAAAGCGGACAATTCCGATTTTGTGGCTAACACCAGTATGCAGGGTAATATGCAACGCCGTAAGGGTAAACCGCCCTAGCGCGGTGGAGGAATGAATCTGGAACGCCTGTTAAACTAACCCTGCCCAAAGCACGGGATAAAGGAGGTTCCGGCCACGCACCTTTGGAAGGATTGCTACATCATGAGGGAATTCAGAAACTCTAATCTTTTCCGGTATGATCAGGGTCCATCTGGTGGTTCCGGTCCAGGATTTCATGGGCCGGGTTACGGTGGTGGCGGTTCAAACTCAGGATTTCAGAATAATCAGGGCAATCAGAATAATCAAGGTGGTAACCACCAACAGGGTAATCAGGGGAATCAACACCAATCGGGTTATCAGAGCAACCCAAAGCAGTTAAACGGTGGACAATATCATGTCTTCACTACTAGCTTGTGCAAGCGCGATCAGAAACTCCATAAAAGGGCAGTAAACTCTGTTGAACCGGCAGTGCCCCGTTATCTACGCTGGTCTGAGCAACCTATTGTCTGGAGCAGGGAGGATCATCCGCCCCGGGTTGACAATCCGGGTCACCTAGCTTTGGTGGTTGCACCGCAGGTGGGAGGTTATAAGTTGACAATCCGGGACACCGGGTTGACATGAGGTTGATGGGTCTTCTGGCGTCGTTTCAACCTCCTCCTCCCCACCCAGTGGCTGGAAGTCAACGGTGGTCCAATCAATCTGGGTTAAAGCTTGAAAGACAACCTCTTCACTTATAAGATTGGACGGTTCAACCTCAGGGGCATAAGTGTGCTTACGGATTGGCGGGATAAGATTTTTCACTTCTTTCACAGCAGTGTCAATCCGTTGGTTGTTTTCAACATAGAAGGACCGATGAACAGACAAGTTAGCCTCTTCCGCCAATTGGCTTGACAACGGACACATCTCCTTTGTCAGGGCTTTGAGGGCTTCATTATCAAATGATGACCCATTTTCTTGTTCACCCGGATAGCCCTTGGCGATACCAACTGGATCCAGGTCAGCTATCCATGCTTTGGCCCGAGTCAGTGCTAACAAAGCGCCAGCCCTGGCAGCAGATCGTTTCATTTCTTCTATCTGCGTCGGCGTCATTGACAATTTGGCTAGTGTATCCTTGATCAACATTGGTGCCGGTTTGTTGTATGAGACTGCACAGATAACTCGTTGGGCACCGGTATACAGTTGCTCTATCAACGTATATGTTGCCTTCAGTTTCATCTGCATGTCAGAGCCCAGATGAGCAACACGGCTACCTGTAACGGTTTAAGAATTCACTGTTAAACCGGATATTTTAGAGATGGTTAATCAAGCTTTTTTCACAAGGTACTCACCAAATATCGCAGACGTCATAACATTTACTTGATGTTTTAACCCGTTTAGCTCTTCCGCCACCGGTTTAAGAGCTGCCTCGGCGTCTTCAGCCCACTTCAACAAAGCAGCCTTTTCAATTTCCCAGTTGGCACGTTCAGTCTTGAAACCGTCTTTCAGTTGTTCCATGGCTGTCAAAGCGCCTTTTAGTTCATCTTTGGCCTTGGAGGTCTCTGCTTGCTGGGACTTGATATTCTCTTGAAGATCGGAAATTTGGGAACCTTTGTTGTTTATATCAGCCTGCAACAGTCATATGATGAAGATGTTAATATTTTTCTCAAAGTCCCATGCATATAACCAATTATACACTTGGCACTTGGGGGCTAATGCGGATTGCTTCTTTCCTGTTGATTATTTAAAGTCCCAATGCTCAAAACAAGTATTAATCTTGGCACTTGGGGGCTAATGTGTGTTTGATCAGAAAATACACAGGCAAGGGAATTGACAAAATGCAGTATGGAACATAAAGTCCCGGTTTATCTTCAAGATACAAACCGGCCCTTGGGGGCTCCTCAGTTGAAGTGTTCTTTATCCTAAAAGTCCCGGTTTATCTTCAAGAGACAAACCGGCCCTTGGGGGCTACAATGAAGTGGATATATAGAACAAGAAAGATTAAAGTGTTTGGAAGGTTACATCATAGCGCTCCTTCATCATGTTCACCAAAGCGGCCTCATAATCTCGGCTTGTGTATAGGTGGTTTAGGAATCCGGAATGGAGCTCCTGGGCAGTAAGATTAACATAGCTAGATAAATCTGTCTTCTCTTTCCCCTTGCCCATAGCAACAAATTCTTCCTTGGTAGTATGCTTTGATAAGGCAACCGGATTGCCTGGGTCGGTGTGACCAGTACCGGTGATAATAACATCATCATCGCCACCTTTTGACGGGCTCGGCGGATTGACAATATCCCTGGCTAGGCTCGGCAGATCAACAGCTGGGCTCGGCGGGTCAGCAGCTGGACTTGGAGGAGTAGCATGCGGGCTTGATGGATCTAGCCGGGTCAGCTTCCGGCGGATCAACATCAGTGTTTGGACCTTGTGGGGCAGAATCATCCATGACAATATCAGTGTCTCTGCCAACACCTTCTGGGGTCCTCTCTGGTTCAACTTCATCAATGGGGGTACTGGTTTTTGCTTTCTTGCTCAGTCGGGCGTTGGCACTACAATATCAAACAAGGGTTAGTATGGTAAACCGACACATGAAGGAAAAAGCTGAAGGGCAGCATACTTACCCAGCGACGGTCTTGAGGGGAGGCAATTGAGTGGTTGATGAGTCGCCAGATGAAGAGTTAGAAGTCACCTGATAATTCAAATCGGACGGATTAAGTGGGTATCGGAAGCAACCTGCCAAGGGATAAGGTTTATTAAAAGAGGAAGAGACCTCTGGACGACGTTTGCGGTTTGGAGTGTCTTGTAAACATGAGGAAGTGACTTGCTGGCCACTGTGCCGAGTTGTGCGACGACCTTCATGTTGCTGTGTCTTCAAATAAATTGGGGATCCAAATGAGCAAGAAAGTGAGAGTATTTTACTTTCTGAACTGCACGGCAAAGTTTTTGAACCGACACATGATCTGAATCGGAGGAAAGGGATATTACCTCTACATGGTCGGCACGACTGGATTCCGCATCATCCTGGTAATAATTGTTGTCAATAAGGTGTATGAAAAATAAGCCAAGGGAGTCAAGTTCTACCTCTTGTTCCAATTCCTCGATATCTTCGGGTGGATCAGAGGACTCGGCGGTTTTCTTCTTGGCTGGTTTCTTTGTTACTTTGCTTTTGGCACGAGGAGCCCTCGCCGGTTTATCTTGAGCTTTCCTCTTCCAGAAGGTATCTTTGGCCTGTAAAATTAAACAAAGGATTCTTATAGCAGTGTTAAAATGGAGACGGATCAAAAATCACAAGGTTAAAAAAATTTACCACTGGCGATTTGTTGGAAGCATAAATAGGGCGCAACCCAGTTCTGCTGCATTCAGCGATCGGTTCATCCAGCATCTTCTTCACAGATTCAATGACTTCGTCATCAGTCATTTCTATTTCATGATACCGTTGAGGATCTTTGATGTTGCCGGTATACTCATGCATCAACCCGGAGCGGCGGCTTAAAGGTAGGATACCCCATGAAACCCAGCAACGAACGAGGTCAACGCCGGTTAAGCCGTTTGCTAGGAAGGCCCGGATATTGGCAAGTTGAGGTGCATAAGTCTGTTGTTCTTTGGCAGTGAGCCGTTGATGTAGTGGATGGCCATTGCTGAGCTGGTGAGCAGGGTAACCCGACAAAGGGTTTTCTTCAGCAGGAGCAGTGTTTTGACAATAAAACCATGTTTGGTTCCAGTCTTTGGGGTGGCTGTGATGTTTGGCATGAGGGAAATCAACTTCTTTCCTCTTCTGGATTGACACTCCACCAAGTTCAGTGTTGGGACTGTCAGAGAACTCAGTTCAGCGGTTTAGATGGAAAAAGTCCCAGAAGAGCTCAACATATGGTTCTTCTTGAATGTAAACTTCACAGAATACTTGGAAATTACATATGTTGGACACAGAATTTGGTCCAATATCTTGTGGATGGAGTTGGAAGCTAGTGAGTACATCCCGGAAAAACTTTGATCCGGGAGGGCTAAATCCCCGGTCTAGATGCTGCATGAACACAATCACTTCCCCATCTTGAGGCTCAGGAGGGCATTCAGGGCCAGGAACTCGCCAATGAAGGACATTTTTCTTGGCCAAAGCGCCAGTCAGAACATATCCATTGAGTTGCGTTTCTGTGATCCGGGAAGGAACCCAGATGCAAGCGGCGAATTGCTTGGTCATTTTGGAAAACAAACTGTAAAAGAAATATGAAGGCCGGTTTACGATTCAAGGTTGATGTGCACTAACCGGTGTTAAACCGGGGAATTTAATCAGGGCATATATGTAAGGTAAACCGAAAACTACTACTCAAGTCAATATGGCGGTTTAAGTGAGGGCTAATGGTATCTAGCGGATTAACAACTGAAAGGATCGATATGGTTGACTAGAAGGGGGGGTGAATAGGCAACTAACAATTTTTAAGCTTTTCTTTACCAATTTAAACTTTGCAACAAAATAGGTTGTCTAGATATGCAACTACGTGAGCAACCTATATGCTGCAATAACAACTAGCACAAACGCAAGCAAGGGATACAACACAAGTAGGCTTGCAAAAGTAAAGGCACGGAATAACCAAGAGTGGAGCTGGTGGAGACGAGGATGTGTTACCAAAGTTCCTTCCTTTTAAAGGGAAGTACGTCTCCGTTAGAGCGGTGTGGAGGCACAAGGCTCCCCAAGAAGCCACTAGGGCCACCGTATTCTCCTCACACCCTCACACAATGCGAGATGCCGTGATTCCACTATTGGTGCCCTTGAAGGCGGCATCAACCTTTACAAACAAGGTTGGGGCAATCTCCACAACAATTGAGGTTCCCAACAACACCACGAAGCTTCACCACAATGGAGTATGGCTTCGAGGTGACTCAACTGCCTAGGGTGCTCAAACACCCGGAGTAACAAGATCCGCTTAGGGATAAGTGGGGGTATCGAATATCTCTTGGTGGAAGTGTAGATCGGGCCCTTGTCACCCAATCCCGAGCAAATCAACAAGTTTGATTGGCTAGGAGAGAGATCGGCGAAAATGGAGCTTGGAGCAACAATGGAGTTTTGGGTTAGAAGAGGTGGGTCTTCTTGGAGAAGAAGACCCCTTTATAGTGGGGACAATTCCAACCGCTACCCACCACTCAGCCCATGCCCACGGAACTACCGCTCCACGTCATGCGGTACTACCGCACTAAGCGTCGGTACTACCGCTGATGGACTGCGGTACTACCGTGAGCACGGCAGGGCCAGGCCGAGGCGAAGGAGCACCGACAGGCACGGTAGATCCGCGGATGCGTATTACCGCTGACCCGTCGCAGTACATCCGCAAGCGCATACCTGAGCCAGGCCTGGTAGGCACAGAAGTAAAAATTACATCCGTGACTACCTCCGTTGAGAAAAAGTCGTGCAAAACTCCGACACGGAACTATCGCGACCGAGGGTGCGGTACTACCGTGAAGGGTGCAGATGTAAAAAAATTACATCTGCCCCTACCTCCGCTCCTGCTACGGAACCTGTACTAGTGCCACGGTACTACCGCGCCGCAGCACGGTACTACCATGGGAAGCACGGATGTAGAAAATTACATCCGCGCCTACCACCGCTTGAGAGCGGTGCCAGACCAGAGCTCATGGTACTACCGCTCGAAAAGCGGAACTACCGTGGGAGCTCAAGCGGTACTACCGTCAGAGTAGCCAGTATTACTGGCTGCTCTGCGTAGTACCTCTCAAGAGAGCAGTACTACCGCTAGCCTGAGCGGAGCAATACAGAGGCCTTCATTTTGCAGAGACAAAGGTGAGACGGAGGAACACTCCGAGGAGCTCGAGGAAAGGCGGTGCAGAAGGGAATGTGTACGTGAGATTCCACCCAAACCTTTCCAAAGCGGACCCCCTCTTAATAGTACGGCTCTCCTATGACTCAACTCCACCGAACCGAACCGTAGACAAACGCCGTCTTCAATAATCTTCGAGGGCATCAAATCGTCTTGTGTTTAGTCGTGATGAATCAAAAGCTCAATACACACGATTAGTCCGCAAAGGCATTGTCATCAATCACCAAAACTACTCAGGGACAAAAGTGCCCTTACAATCTCCCCCTTTTTGGTGGATTGATGACAATACGGGATTTGCACAAAGGAGATTAATATAGTACAAGCAAACCCCACATCTCATAAATATAGATGAGCTCCCCCTAGATTCGTGATAGACAGTAAGGTGATTTGGACTGCACGACACAAATACTAGGATCACCACTCCCCCTATATTTTATAAACAAGGCATATCTTGCAATGGAAAAGGTTGACACTAAGCAAGATAGTAGATACGAGCATAACATGAATAGCATTATAAAGCACAAGCTCAATAAGATGACAAGGTACGATAGAGTGCATATGTCTTACACCATATGATGAACATAGTCTCACAAGCACAACCAAATCAAAGCAAGCAAGTTCAACGACGGAAAGCAAGGCAAACAACAAAACACACGACACTCACGCAAATCCTACACTCTCCCCCCCTTTGGCATCAAGACACCAAAAAGGCAGAGAGGTCACCTACAACAACGGTGGTGGCTCAAGCGGGAAAGGACTCCTCGTCTTCAGACTCTGCAGCAGGAACGGACTCCTCCTCTGAATCGGTCCACTTGTAGCCCTACTTCTCCATCCAGGCAGTCTCTAGGGTGATGTGCTTCTCAGAACCGCTGGCCACATCCTCCCCGCAAGCCCTCAAGATCCTGATGTCACGACGGTGACTCTCCTTCTGAACAACATGGGCCTTGTACTGACCCTGAACCTGCATGAAGAACATCCTCTTCATCTTGTTCTTCAGCTTCTTTGCCCAAGAGGGCTCATCAGAGGGAGGCGAGAAAGCAGAACGGTCAGCAGCAACTTCATCCCTCTCAAGTTCCTCCTCATCCACAGCCTTCCTGGCAGCCTCTGCAGAAGTGGTGGTGTTAGCCCATTGAGGCATGATGCGGAGCCTGACGGACTCATGACGAATCCATCCTGGAGCTTCAAACTCATCCTGGGGAAACAACTTTTCCCAAGTCGTGGAGATCAAGTGGAACAGGTAAGGCCCGTAGATGGGGACCTTACGATTGAACACAGCAAACTGAAGCTCACGCCACATGATATGTGAGACATCAAGTGGTTGAGTCTGAGCCTTCCGGGCCTCCTCGCAGATAAGCATCATGTCAACGAGGTAAGCATTTACCTGGCCCATGTCCTCAATGCGTGGGAAGAGGGTGTTCCGAAAGAGTCGATGCATGATGTCAAGGAAGGGATTGAGCACCCACACAGTCTTCTTGTTGGAAAGAGACTTCGGAACAAGGAATGGCATGAGATTGTTCTTGTTGGCAGAGTCAGAGTTGGCATGAGGGCGAACTGCAACTGGCGTGTCGAGCCCTTCATCTGGAACGTTAAGCAACTCCATGAATTCCTTCCAAGAAGCAGATAGATGGCGACCATTAGTCATCCAAGTCATGGTCCTTGCAACATCAGTGCCGAAATGGACGGAAGCAAAGAACTGAGCGATGATCTCGGGATCAAAAATCCTTGTGGAAGGTGAGCAAGTGCTCAGTGGCAAACTGCTCGACAAGATCCAAGGCCTCTCCAAAGTACTCACGGTGCTTGTCCTGCCTCATATGATGCATGTCAATGTAGTGAACTTCAACATCGTGATTCTGCTTGGCCTTGATCACATCCATGTATATCAGATTCTGCTGCTTGTTCCAGAATAGTTCATTGCCTCGCGTGCTAGCCCTGGGATTCACATAGGGATTGAGCTTCCTTCGAATGATAAACTCGGCCTGGGGCATAACATCCATGCCCATGACGGGCTCCTTCTGTTTTTTGGCGGAGGTCTTGGTCCGGCGTTGGGGAGCAGCAGAGGACCCTTCTGGAACATCATCTGGGTTGCGCAGACGCTTTGACCCTGTGTCTCGGCTGGGATTCAAGCGACGAGCAAAACCGGAGCCACCACCTAGACAAAAGGACAAAAAGACACGCACAGGAACAAAATGAATCAAAAACACGAAAGAAAAACACAAACACATGCGACTTGGACAAAAGACAAAAAGGTGCAGGATGATTTACGGTAGTACCGGGCGGGGTTCCGGATGTAAAAAAATTACATTCGTGCCAACCGCGGAAGTACTGTGCCAGGGAAGCACGGTAGTACCGCCCGTGGGGGTGAAAGTAATTTTTTACTTATGGACGCCCAACGGTAGTACCGCACCACGGTGCGGAAGTACCGCGGAGCATCAGATCCAAAAGTGGCTGCGGTAGTACCACTCCAGGTGGAGCGGTAGTACCGAACGGAATGAGAAACCGCCATGGAGGACGCGGATCTGGATCTAGAACCTCCGCACGACAACTTCGGTAATACCGTTGATCAAACGGAACTATTTTTGACTATCCAAAGAGCATGCAACTACTCTACCACTCTACACCAAATCCCACTTGCATAGATTTAGCCAAAAGTCTCGAGAACACCACATGCATCTCCCCAAAACCTAGAAGCACAAGAAAGGACAAAAACAAGAGGCACTTGGGGAAAAACCTGGGTCGGCACGAGGCGAGGTGGGGAACGATCCCACCGGTCAGAATTCATAGAGAGCGGCCGGAGACGGAGATCCGGCAAAGGCCTCCGGCGCCGTTCTTGGTCAGGAGAGAGAGACAGGGTGGGGAATAGAGATGAATGGGTATGGGGGAGTTAGAACTCCCCCTGTCCTACTCTTAATCCCCACCCGCTCACGGGGGCGCGGAAGTACCGCGAGTCATCGCGGTAGTACCGCCCGGGCAGAAGTACTGCACGCTGGGCGGTAGTACCGCTCGTTCAGTGGCAGTAAAAAAATACTGCCTCAGAGGTAGCGGTAGTATCGTGCCCCTGGAGGGCCATGCACAAAACGCAGAGCCACCAACTCCTACGGTAGTACCGCGGCTCACCACGGTAGTACCGTAAAACCAAGAGAGTGAAGAACACACAAGAGAAAAGAGAGAAAAGGCAAAACAAACTACTCCAGAAGCGACACCAAACAACTAAGAGATGAACACGCACGACGAACGAGGCCAACTACAAAACACAACTTCTCCGTGAGGAGAGTGGTGGTCGGAGCCACCTATGTTTGAGTCAATTGGTATGGCACCGCGAAGAATTATCCTTGGGCCCATGACCAAAACTCGTCTTTGAAGCACAAGTACCATCAAAAATGGCTAATGCGAAAGAGATGATCAATTTATGCATAATGGGGGGAGGGAGAGTTCATTGAGAGAACAACACTCCCCCTATGTCCATGCCTACACCTAAACTGGATAACAAGTTGAGTATGGTGAGGTGTGCAAGGGTTCAAACAACATTGCTCGAATCAATGATATTTAGCTCATGCCTTAACTCGCGAAATCTTGCTTCATCCAAGGGCTTCGTGAAGATATCTGCAAGGTTATCATGAGTGTTGACATACTTGAGCTCGATCTCCCCTCGCCTAATGTGATCCCGGATGAAATGATACCGAATCTCAATATGCTTCGTCTTGAAGTGTTGCAGCGGGTTGAGAGAAATCTTGATGGCACTTTCGTTGTCACACCAAAGAGGCACTTTGTCACAAATGACACCGTATTCCTTTAAAGTTTGCCTCATCCATAAGAGTTGTGCACAACAACTTCCGGCCGCCACATATTCCGCTTCGGTGGACGAGAGAGACACACAACTTTGCTTCTTGGAAGACCAACTCACCAAAGAGCATCGAAGGAGCTGGCACCCTCCGGAAGTGTACTTCCTATCCACTTTGTCTCCCGCCCAATCGGAATCCGTAAATCCTTCAAGCTTGAAGTTTGCCCCTCTTGGGTACCATAAGCCAAAGTTTGGGGTATGAGCCAAATATCGAAAGATTCGCTTGACCTCCACATAGTGACTTTCCTTTGGTGCGGCTTGAAACTGTGCACACATCCCCACACTCAACATGATATCCGGTCTAGATGCACAAAGGTAAAGCAAGGAGCCAATCATGGAGCGATATACCTTTTGATCCACCGCTTTACCATTGGGATCAATGTCAAGTTGGCACTTGGTGGGCATTGGTGTAGTAGCCGGTTTGACATCACTTAGCTTGAATCTTTTTAGCATGTCTTGAGTGTATTTGGCTTGGTTGATGAAGGTTCCTTCCCTTCTTTGTTTGATATCAAAACCAAGGAAGAACTTTAACTCTCCCATTGAAGACATCTTGAACTTGGAGGTCATGAGAGCGGCAAATTCCTCATTGAAAGCTTTGTTAGGGGAACCAAAGATAATATCATCAACATATAGTTGGCATACAAACAACTCCCCTTTGACCTTCTTAGTAAAAAGAGTGGGATCGATTATCCCCACCTCAAATCCACGATCTTGTAACAACTCGGTAAGGTGGTCATACCACGCACATGGGGCTTGTTTAAGGCCATAGAGTGCCTTATCGAGTTGATACACATGATCCGGGAAGTAGGGATCCTCGAACCCGGGGGGTTGCTTGACATAGACCAACTCATTAATAGGACCATTAAGAAACGTACTTTTCACATCCATTTGTTGCAACTTAAAGTTGTGATGGGGAGCATAAGCAATCAACAAGCGTATGGATTCAAGACGAGCAACGGGAGCAAAGGTTTCACCGTAGTCGATACCCTCGACTTGGGAGTAGCCTTGTGCTACCAATCTTGCCTTGTTGCGAACGATGTTCCCATGAGCATCTTGCTTGTTCTTGAAAATACACTTGGTTCCAATGACGTTGTTGTTCCCCGATGGCCTTGGCACCAATCTCCACACCTTGTTGTACTCGAAGCTGTTGAGTTCTTCATGCATGGCATTGAGCCAATCCGAGTCTTCGAGTGCCTCATAGACCTTTTGGGGTTCAACACAAGAGACAAACGCGTGATGTTCACAATAGTTTGCTAATTGTCTACGAGTGCTTACCCCCTTTCTTAGACTTCCAACCACGTTGTCCATGAGATGGCCTTGGGTGGTGAGCTTGGAAGCAATCTTCACGGCACGACGCTCTAATTCCTCCTTGAGTGTGGAAGGAGGAGGGTTAACTTGATTATCTTGAGCGCCGTCTTGAGCTTGTTCTTGATCTTTAGCTTGCTCATGATCTTGATCTTGCTCGAGGGGGAGAACTTGACCTTGGGAATCATTTAGAGGTTCACCACCATCTTGAGGTTGATCTTGCCCTTGGTCTTGTTCACGAGGTTGAGGGCCTTCACTTTGTTCTTCGGAAGCGTGTGGGTCTTGGGGAGGTGATGGCTCCGCTTGAGTGGGGCATTGTCCTTCTCCTTCGGCCACAAGGGGTTCCTTAATGGGTAGAATATGACCAATACCCATTCTTCTTATGGCTTGGGGAGGAATTTCATCACCTACATCACAAGTACCACTTTGCTCCACTTGGGAGCCGTTATTTTCGTCAAACTCCACGTTACACGTCTCCTCAATGAGTCCGTGGACTTGTTGAGAACATGGTAAGCATGAGAGTTTGTAGCATAACCAACAAATATGCCCTCCTGAGCTCTAGCCTCAAATTTAGACAAACTAACACCTTTCTTGAGAATGAAACACTTACAACCGAATACCCTAAGTACTTGAGGTTGGGCTTGTTGCCGTGAGTATCTCATAAGGAGTCTTGTTCAAGCCTTTGCGGAGATAGAGCCGATTGGATGCATGACATGCGGTGTTAATGGCTTCGGCCCAAAAGTTGTATGGAGACTTGAACTCCGCCATCATGGTCCTTGCCGCATCCATCAACGTCCGGTTCTTCCTCTCCGCTACACCATCGTGTTGAGGGGTATATGGTGCAACATATTGATGCTTGATCCGCTCATCACTAAGAAACTCATCCAAGGTGTAGTTCTTGAACTCGGTGCTGTTGTCACTTCTTATTGTCAAGATCTTTGCATTATGTTGACGTTGAGCTTCATCTGCAAAGTCAATGACGGTTTGTTGAGTCTCACTCTTCCTCTTGAAGAAGTATACCCAAGTGTATCTTGAATAGTCATCCACAATCACCAAGCAATACTTTCTACCTCCAAGACTATCAAAAGATGGAGGCTCGAAGAGATCCATGTGAAGGAGCTCCAAGGGTCTCTTCGAGTAGATAATGGTCGTGGGAGGGTGAGCCTTCTCATGAAGCTTTCCTTCAATACAAGCACTGCAAGCACGATCTTTGGCGAAACTAACATTTGTTAGACAACAGACATGGTCCCCCTTGAGAAGACTTTGCAAAGCTCTCATATTGACGTGGGCCAAACGGCGATGCCAAAGCCATCCCACGTCAACTTTAGCCATTAGGCATGTCGCGGTCTTAGTGGGTCGCTCCGAAAAGTTAATCACATAGAGACCATTCTCGACATGCCCAACAAAGGCTACTTTAAGAGTCTTTCTCCACAAGAGGGCCACGGTATCAATGTCAAAGAAAGTGGCAAAACCCATGAGTGCAAGTTGACGAACGGAAAGCAAGTTGTATGCAAGGGACTCAACAAGCATGACTTTCTCGATCGTTAGATCATGAGAAATGACAACCTTACCAAGACCCAATACCTTAGAATGCGAGGCATCACCCCACTCAACATTGGTGGGCATAGATGGAATCTTTTGCACGTCCACCACCAAGTCCTTGCTTCCGGTCATATGATTTGTTGCTCCACTATCGAGCAACCATGATCCCCCACCGGAAGCAAACACCTTGTTTGAAGCTTTAGCCATGAGGCACTTGGCGGTGATGTTCTCGTTGGGTGAATCAAAGAGAGACACCCGGGGAGTAGTAGCAATGGCAACAGATGCCATGGCCATCGCTCTCCATTTTTATCATCATCGTCATCCTCTTGGTATTCTTCTTGAACCACCAACCCACGAGTGGGAGTCTTCTTGGCGAAGTTGTTCTTGTTGGGGAAGGACTTGGCTTTGTCTTTTCGGATGAACTTGCCACCATTGTCTTCCCGCTTCTTGTAAGGACAATCCACAATGAAACGGCTCACATTGCCACAGTTGAAGCAAGTTCTAACTCGTTGCTTGCCCTTGACGCCACTTGAGTTGTTCTTGTTGAAGTTGGGTCTTGTATTCTTCTTGCTCCAAAATTGTCTTGAAGCAAGGGCCATGTGCTCATGATAATCATATTTGGTGTCTTCGGGGTTGCTCTCCTCATCTTCCACTTCTTCCTCTTCTTCCATAATAACCTTGGCCTTCAAAGCAAGGTTGGGCTTCTTTGCCCTTTGAGAACGGAGCACCGCATTGTTGGCGGTCTTGTCCAAGATGCTCATTGCAACGAACTCATCCAACAGTTCACTTGAGATCATGGAGTGGAAGTCCGGTCTTTGACGGATGATGGAGAACATGGCCTTGTTGTAGGGCATCATGGCCTTGAGGAACTTGCGCTTGATCCAATTGTCATCCGTGTCCTTGCTTCCATGATCTCGGAGTGAGACCGCGAGTTTGGTCACTCTTCGGAAGAGCTCACGAGGTTCTTCATCTTCTTTCATTGCAAACTCATCGGCTTCATCTTGCACCACTTCATAGTTGGAGCGTTGGATGCTAGCACTTCCTCGATAGAGAGACACAACACATTTCCATGAGCCTTTAGCCATGGCATGAGGTCGAATATGAGGGAGATCTTCGGGAAGGATTGCATATTGGATGATGAAGAGAGCACTCTCATTGAATTGATTATCCACGGCTTCTCGAGGGGTGAAGTTGCTTGGGTCATGAGGATAGAAACCTTCTTCAATGATTCTCCAAAGGTTAGTATTCATATGTTTTAAATGACGCTTGAAGCAATAAACCCAAGAATCAAAATCTTCATTTTTCTCATACTTAGGAGGAGGACCGGCATGATTCAAACGAGTAGAGGGAATCGGTCCTCCATAAATTGGGGGTTCCACATGGGCAAAGATGCCGGTGCCATTTTTACCACTAGACATAGGAGCTTTCTCACTAGTAGCTTCCCCCTTGTCGGGGTTAGCATCCGTCACCGTGTTGGCGGGATCACCCACTTTCACGGGCGCGGTGGAAAGTTTAAGCCCTTCTAAGAAATCCTTAAACATGTCCTTGACCTCGGTCGTCATGGAGGTTTTCAATGTGTCCAACGCCACATTGAATTCCTCACGTGAGATCGAGTTACCCCCATCTCCCGTAGATGATATCGGATTCGCACCGGAGTGCTCTCCCACATCATCTACGACATCAACCATACTCCTCGGACGGTAAAGTCCTTAAAAAGAGACGAGGCTTTGATACCAATTGAAAGGATCGATATGGTTGACTAGAGGGGGGGTGAATAGGCAACTAACAATTTTTAAGCTTTTCTTTACCAATTTAAACTTTTCAACAAAATAGGTTGTCTAGATATGCAACTACGTGAGCAACCTATATGATGTAATAACAACTAGCACAAACGCAAGCAAGGGATACAACACAAGTAGGCTTGCAAAAGTAAAGGCACGAAATAACCAAGAGTGGAGCCGGTGGAGACGAGGATGTGTTACCGAAGTTCCTTCCTTTTAAAGGGAAGTACGTCTCCGTTAGAGCGGTGTGGAGGCACAAGCTCCCCAAGAAGCCACTAGGGCCACTGTATTCTCCTCACGCCCTCACACAATGCGAGATGCCATGATTCCACTATTGGTGCCCTTGAAGGCGGCGACCGAACCTTTACAAACAAGGTTGGGGCAATCTCCACAACAATTGGAGGCTCCCAACAACACCACGAAGCTTCACCACAATGGAGTATGGCTTCAAGGTGACCTCAACCTTCTAGGGTGCTCAAACACCCAAGAGTAACAAGATCCGCTAGGGATAAGTGGGGGGAATCGAATATCTCTTGGTGGAAGTGTAGATCGGGCCCTTGTCACCCAATCCCGAGCAAATCAACAAGTTTGATTGGCTAGGGAGAGAGATCGGGCGAAAATGGAGCGTGGAGCAACAATGGAGTTTTGGGTTAGAAGAGGTGGGTCTTCTTGGAGAAGAAGACCCCCTTTTATAGTGGGGGGACAATTGCAACCGTTACCCACCACTCAGCCCGCGGCCCACGGAACTACTGCTCCACAGGCGCGGTACTACCGCACTGGCGTGCGGTACTACCGCCGGTGGACTGCGATACTATCGTGAGCACAGCAGGGGCCAGGCCAGGCAAAAAGGAGCACCGACAGGGTGCGGTAGATCCGCAGATGCGGTACTACCGCGGCCCCGTGTGGTACATCCGCAAGGCAGACACAGGCCAGGCCTGGTACACACAGAAGTAAAAAATTACATCCGTGACTACCTCCGCTGAGAAAAAGTCATGCAAAACTCCAACACGGAACTACCGCGACCGAGGGTGCGGTACTACCGTGAAGGGTGTGGATGTAAAAAAATTACATCCGCCCCTACCTCCGCTCCTGCTACGGAACCTGGACTGGTGCCATGGTACTACCGCGCTGCAGCACGGTACTACCGCGGGGAGCACGGATGTAAAAAATTACATCCGCGCCTACCACCGCTTGAGAGCGGTGCCAGACCAGAGCTCACGGTACTACCGCTCGAAAAGCGGAACTACCATGGGAGCCTGCGGTACTACTGTGCCGTAGCCCGGTACTACCGCTGGCTCCTGCAGTAGTACCGCTCAAGAGAGCAGTACTACCGCTAGCCTGAGCGGAGCAAGACAGAGGCCTTCATTTCGCAGAGACAAAGGTAAGATGGAGGAACACTCCGAGGAGCTCGAGGAAAGGTGGTGCAGAAGGGAATGTGTACGTGAGATTCCACCCAAACCTTTCCAAAGCGGACCCCCTCTTAATAGTACGGCTCTCCTATGACTCAACTCCACCGAACCGAACCGTAGACTAATGCCGTCTTCAATAATCTTCGAGGGGCATCAAATCGTCTTGTGTTTAGTCGTGATGAATCCGAAAAGTTCAATACACACGATTAGTCCGCAAAGGCATTGTCATCAATCACCAAAACTACTCAGGGACAAAAGTGCCCTTACAATCTCCCCCTTTTTGGTGGATTGATGACAATACGGGATTTGCACAAAGGAGATTAATATAGTACAAGCAAACCCCACATCTCTAAAATATAGATGAGCTCCCCCTAGATTCGTGATAGACAGTAAGGTGCTTTGGACTGCACGACACGAATACTAGGATCACCACTCCCCTTATATTTTAGAAACAAGGCATATCTTGCAATGGAAAAGGCTGACACTAAGCAAGATAGTAGATATGAGCATAACATGAATAACATGATAAAGCACAAGCTCAATAAGATGACAAGGTACGATAGAGTGCATATGTCTTACACCATATGATAAACATAGTCTCACAAGCACAACCAAATCAAAGCAAGCAAGTTCAACGATGGAAAGCAAGGCAAACGACGAAACACGCGACACTCACGCAAATCCTACTCTCTCTCCCCCTTTGGCATCGAGACACCAAAAAGGCAGAGAGGTCACCTACAACAACGATGGTGGCTCAAGCGGGAAAGGACTCCTCGTCTTCAGCAGGAGCAATGTTCTGACAATAAAACCATGTTTGGTTCCAGTCTTTGGGGTGGCTGTGATGTTTGGCATGAGGGAAATCAACTTCTTTCCTCTTCTGGGTTGACACTCCACCAAGTTCAGTGTTGGGACCGTCAGAGAACTCAGTTCGGCGGTTTAGATGGAAAAAGTCCTAGAAGAGCTCAACAGATGGTTCTTCTTGAAGGTAAATGTCGGTGTCAAAACCGGCGGATCTCGGGTAGGGGGTCCCGAACTGTGCGTCTAGGCGGATGGTAACAGGAGATGAGGGACACGATTTGTTTACCCAGGTTCGGGCCCTCTCGATGGAGGTAAAACCCTACTCCTTCTTGATTGATATTGATGATATGGGTAGTACAAGAGTGGATCTACCACGAGATCAAGGAGGCTAAACCCTAGAAGCTAGCCTATGGTATGATTGTTGTTCGTCCTATGGACTAAAACCCTCTGGTTTATATAGACACTGGAGAGGGCTAGGGTTACACAGAGTCGGTTACAATGGTAGGACATCTACATATCCGTATTGCCAAGCTTGCCTTCCACGCCAAGGAAAGTCCCATCCGGACACGGGACGAAGTCTTCAATCTTGTATCTTCATAGTCTTGGAGTCCGGCCGATGATGATAGTTCGCTATCCGGACACCCCTAGTCCAGACTCCTCAAGAGCCCACGAACCAGGCTTCAATGACGATGAGTCTGGCGCGCATATTGTCTTCGGCATTGCAAGGCGGGTTCCTCCTCCGAATAATTCATAGAAGAATGTGAACACCGGGATAGTGTCCGGCTCTGCAAAATAAATTCCACGTACCACCGTAGAGAGAATTATATTTACACAAGTTCAATCTGCTGACGTATTTTTTAGCATGACGTCACACCATTACCAAGCCTTTACTTGAATCGTTTTTATTATACCACCTCAGCGCGTTTAGCGAAGCGGTTTCCTTGACACGTCTTGTTGAAGCAGAGATCGTGTTCCCCTTATTCCGGGATTCCCATCAATACGGACGTGGGTAACCCAACCGCGCCCGTTGCCACGCCCCCTCCATCGAAGGCGAGTTCCAAACGGTCACGGGGACGGCTCTTGGTATTCTCCCCCTTTATAATGAGACCAAGGCTCGTTTCTTTCCTTCAATCCTCAATCGAATCTACCCCTCGCCCCAAGTTCCAGCACTCAGGGCTCCAGATTCGAGCACTTCGGACCTCCGACAATGTCCGGCTCCGACCTACAGGGCCGATGGATGCCCTCCTCCGTCACGTAAGAGGACGTGCTAAAGCTGAGAGAAGCCAGGTACTTAACCTACGAGATTTCGCATAGGTTGCCTGCCCAAGGGCAAGTCATTCCTACTCCCGAGCCAGGCGAGAGCGTCGTGTTCGTGTCTCACCTCCATCGGGGTTTAGGCTTCCCGATGGATCCTTTTGTGAGAGGGATCATGTTTTACTATGGGCTGGAATTCCATGACTTGGCTCCGGAGTCCATCCTCCATATCTCATCATTTATTGTCGTCTGTGAAGCCTTCCTCCGCACCACCCCTCACTTCGGTTTGTGGCTCAAAACCTTCAACGTGGAGCCGAAGATGATTGAGGGGCGTCAGGCAGAGTGCGGCGGGGCGATTATAAGCAAGAGGGCCGATGCTCCATGGCCCGAGGGCTCTTTTCAGGAGGAGCTCGGTTTGTGGCAACATGAGTGGTTCTATATTACCGCTCCCAGGGGGAGCAGGCAGAGGCCGCCGCCCGTCTTTCCCTCTGGCCCTCCACAGCGGCTGACGTCATGGGTCAACAAAGGGCTTGACTGGGGGCCGTCCAAGGACGTACCCCTATTGCAGGGCCGGATTCGAGACCTCCAAGAGAGGGAGATCAATCTGGTCGTAGTGATGCAGGTTATGCTGATTCGGCGTCTTCTGCCCTGCAAACGTCGCCCTCTCCACCTGTGGGAATTCAATCCGGAGGGACCACGAGCTCTCCAACACTTCATGGGTACGACACCCGCGGAGATGTACAAATTGTTCTTCGGATCACAAGAGGTGTGTCCGGAATTGACCGAGGATGCCGGCTTAACTGCAATCGCCCGGATACTCAAGTAAGTAGCCTTGTGTCCGGACATACCGTTTGTTCGCATATCTTGGATTTGCCTTTTAACCAATCGTCCTTTGAACAGGAGTGGACAGCGCAAGCAAAACTGATACGGTGTCCAGCTCCCCTCCCAGAGACCGCGCCAGATCCCGTGTTGGTCAAGATGCTGGAGGTTGCGCCTTCAGAGGAGGGCGATGGGGAAAACAGAGAAACTACCGCCTCTACTAAGGAGGCTTTCGAGGAAGGGGGGATCGAGAATCCTCCTTCCTTCGGGAGAAGAGGACCGCCTAAAGATCCGGAGGCTAAGGCCTCAAAGCGGGAAGAAATCTTCACCAGAGGGTCTGCGCCAGGGAAGCCCCGCCGCACTATCTCCCCTAAGGAATCAGCCCTCCAGCGAGCCGTAAGTAGAAAAAGGGGAGTTTTGTAATAAGGGACATCCCTATTTTTGCTTCTGAGGATAACCGAAGTTTTTACCTTGTAGTTCGGATCTCCGTCCTTCTTAGCTGAGCTCGTCTTCAGGGGACCTTCGTCCGGAGATGATGGAGAGCGAGACGCCTCCATCTGCCGTACCGTCAGGCGGCGCGGACGACCCTGAGGTGTCGTCGTGGAGGGTATCCCTGAGTCCGGCAGGGCCAGAGAGTTCGGCGCCAACTGGTGTACGGCCGGGGGAGCTGAAGGATCTGCTCGAGAGGGCGTCTATCTCAGAAGATCACCGTACATTAATGAGTACGGTGATTGAAAGAATTTCATCCGCTGAGGGCGGGTTGCATGATGCCATCAGAAGTTTACGGGCGGGGTTTGAGGTACGTAAAAATGACATACCTTTTGACAGTTTTGCACATAGAGTGCGCCCTGTATAGATAGTAGCCCCTGAGGCTCGGTATGTTGTCGAAAGCGACAACGTGCCGAGGATCATAATCTCAGTTATTAATTCTCGCCTTTCCTATTCAGGTGGCGGATCGTCCAGTGGCCAGCCGGACTGATAGAGTTGCCGAGCTAAAGAGGTAACTTGACGTTCCGGATGCGGACATCGCGCTGGTCAATAAACAACTTGACGAGTCACAAGGTAGGTTGTTTCTCCGTGGTCACCTAGTAAGGGAGCTGATGCCCACCTTACAACATGTATGCTTAATGCGGATGGTGCCTGCTGCAGGAGGACCTTCGGCAAAGCTTGCTCGAGCCAAGGAGCATGCCGAAGGAGTGATGCGGCTGCCTCAAGGCAGCCAAGAGCTAAAAGCGAAAAGGCTGCTCCTTTGCGCCGGGCGAGGAGGAGATGGCCGAATGGCCGTGAAGTCAAGGATGTTACCGACCGCTATGAGGTTCTTGAAAAGAACGCCGAGTGGAGCGAGAAGACTGAAGAAGGCCTCCGCCGAAGCCAAGGATGCCCGTTCTGCAATGAGGGCTATAAAGGAGGAGCTGCGTCAGGCCGGAGACATTGCGGCTAGAAAGCCCTTTCTGCTGCGCAGGAAGTTCACTGATCGGAGTATGCTCGCTTTGGCCAGTCTGGGGTGCGGAGGATCCTTATCTGGATTTGGCGGCGAGTGCGGCAGATGCGGTTGTGCACTTCCGAAGCCATATGGATCATGAGATGGAAGAGCTTTTTTGGTCACAATTCCACAGTCCGGAGCGTTCACTTCCATTGACCGATCGTTTGGCTGAGTGGGCTGAGCTGAATAGATTGTCCGGATTTGCCATGACGGATGTAGTGGCTCATCTGTGGCCGGATAGGCCCAAGCCGAAGAGTTATTTTGGTATATGGAAGCAATTCATTGGGGCGGTGCCTCATATTAAGGCGATGAAGCGGTCGGCATGCATAGAGGGTGCACGGATGGCTCTTGCCCATGTTAAGACATACTGGGCGGAGATGGATGCCACCGACAGTTGCATCCCGGGGTTCGAACGATAGCCGCTTACCCGCCGAGCACTATTTTGGGGAAGTCCTGTAGGGTGCTCGTTTAATAGAGTCGCAGTGCTCGAAAAATGTTATGTTCAAATGACATGTATGATTTGTAAAACGATATTCATAATATAAGTGCCTTTTATACTTGTGCGTTCAAGTATTGAAATATCTCCTGTGCGGCCGTTAATGTATACGTGTATATAACCTGAAAGATGGCAGTCTTCGGCTTCAGCCCCCACGCACATAGTGCAGGGGTGTTTGCAAAATAGCGCATTTTCACACTTAATCCAACGTCTTGGTCCTGTGAAGGAGGTGGTAGCGTAGCAAACTAGGCAACCGGACTATAATGCTTTATCACTTTCACTTAGCCATAGGAGTTCGAAGATGGGGCTACGATATAGCCCCTAGGGGCACCTCATTCTCCGAATTCAGGGAGCGTATGTGCCTGACCGGGAAACGGTCCTTCGTCAAAGCGGAGGAATTCTAGACATTTCGGTAGTCGATCGAGTGGTTGATCAGTCTCTCGCTATATCATGACATCGCCGGCTTTCATCGAGGTGCTCGCCGCCGACGGGGCACAATCGCAGTAGTTCTCCTAGTGCCGCGTTAGCCGATGATACGGAACGTAAGGCAGCAAAACACAGGAGCCGGGAAAACCCAACATTTGACCAAATACATGACTCGGAGCTGATGTATATAAGGCCTAACTCGAGACGCCGAACACTCCCTGAGGTATTCGGCCTTTATGATGACGGGCAGATCAATGCCCTAAGCCCCTAGTGTCCAGGTACGGGCGAGAATTTCTGGCGCGGCCGATGCAAAACGCCAGCCTCCTCCTTGGTTATGATAAGAAACCGGGGGATGTGTATCAACAAGAGACAATAAGAAAGGTTTACGCAGGGTCTTAATCTAAAAAGAATCCTTGCAACGGGTCCTCGCCGCACGCTCACACCAGTCTCCGTTGTCAGATCCTGGACGGGTGTAGCACGTTGTTCATCTGTAAAAGAGAAGAACTTAGTTTGGAAAGGTATCATGCAAAAAATGTATTTAAAACAGAGTATGAATAAATGAATAAAGTTGAGCTTCTATTGGCTCTCCTTGTTCATGCTCATAGCCCCTTGTGAAGGGGTATGCGGCTAAGAAGCTCCTAGTTTATTTATGCCGGACTCGCCTAGCCGTGTCCGGGGTCTTGAGCGACCTTTTAAGGAGATGATGCCGCGTGGACCGGGCATTTTAAGTGTAAGAGACGCGTAATGCGGTATTGCGTTAAAGCGGACGAAAGCTTCACGTCCCAATAGTGCCTGGTGGCTACTTTTAAATGGGGCGATATGGAAGATTAACTTTTCGCGACGAAAGTTGTTGGATGAACCGAACACAACTTCTAGTAGTAAGGAGCCCGTGCAATTGGCGTAAGGGCCTGGCGTCACCCCTTTGAAGGAAGTGTTGCTATGGCAAACTTTGGTAGTGTCTATCCCCATTCTAAGGATTGTGTCTGGATATAGCAGGTTTAAATCGCTGCCGCCATCCATTAGGACTTGTGTAAGTTGTAGTCCGTCAATTATGGGATCCAATATCAAAGCAGTCCATCCTGCGTTTCGAATACTTCTGGAGTAATCCAAATGGTCGAAAGTAATTGGTTTTGACATCCAATCTCGGGATTCCGCTGGGGTGGACCGTGCGGCATGTGCTTTGGTAGATGCCGCCCTATTTTTCCTTGTTATCACTTGAAGTGAATTCACTGTTTTGACTTCTTGTGGGAAGTTCTTTTGTTTTTCGGCGCTCTGCTTGTGGGGTCTGTCATAGTCCTCGCTTGGTGTGTCGAGCCCCTTATGTTCGGCGTTAAGTCGGCCAGACTGCTTGAAGACCCCACAATCTCTGTGGGTGTGATTTGCAGGCTTCCCGGGGGTACTGTGAATTTGGCATATCCTATCCAAGATTTTGTTTAGGTTGGCTAGCTCATCACTGTTGTCCTTAAGAGGCAGTGTTTTGTTGTTTGGCCGAGAGCTTTTGAATCCGGCGTTGACCGCCGTGCTCTTTGGGCCATTTTCTTTATTCCGGCGCTGATCTTTTCTGTGTCATGATTTCCCATTTCCATCTCTGACCTCAGATGTACTTGGGTCGCTGGTGCTGCATCTTGCCAGCTAGTTATCTTCTCCCGCGCAAAAGCGGGTCATGAGGCTCGCTAGTGCGGCCATTGTTCTTGGTTTTTCCTGGCCGAGGTGTCTGGCGAGCCATTCGTCTTGGACGTTATGTTTAAAAGCTGCTAAGGCTTCGGCGTCCGGACAATCGACTATTTGGTTCTTTTGGTGAGGAACCTGTTCCGCATTTATGTCTTGACTCTCCGGGCTGTTGAGTTATGTGACTTAAATCGCTCAGATCCGGAGGGCGGACATAAGTCCCTAAAATTTGCTCTAAACGCATCCTCGAGCTCTTCCCAACTTCCAATGGTATTTTCTGGGGAGGCTTTTGGGCCAATGCCGAGCTGCCCCTTTGACCTTGAGGGGTAGGTATTTATGGCATGGAGATCGTCTCCTCTAGCCATATGTATGTGTAGGATGTAATCCTCAATCCAGACTCCGGGGTCTGTTGTTCCGTCGTATGCCTCTATGTTTACGGGCTTAAAACCCGCTGGAAATTCATGATCCAATACCTCCTCGGTGAAACATAGTGGGTGTGCGGCGCCCCTGTATTTAGGTGTGCCGTTATCTTCAAACACTCGGCGTGTTGTGTTGCTTCCTGGAGCCCTCTTTTTTGGCCCATAAATGGACCTGACCAGGCCATCCTTTTTGCGAGGATCTTTATGTGTATCATTCGCCGGCTTGTGTGCGGTGTCGCTTGCCGCTCTTAGCCTGTCATCTGGTCGTCTATCCGGCCAGGCGGCCTCTTTGCTTTTTGATTGTGGTGGTTCTACGGCCTCCTCGTTGAATTTGGGCAACAGCTTGCACTTCGGGTAGCTCTTTGCTTGGTGACTATTGCCGTATTTGTCTGTGGTCTTGAGTACTTTGCTCCATCTCATTCTGAGTACGTCTTCCGTTGTTTTGAGCTTCCGCTTCTGCTTCTTCAAACTTCTTGCAGTGGCGACGAGCCTTTTGTGAAGGTTCCTATGCTCCGGTGATGTGTCCGGCGTGAGATTGTCTGGACTGTTGTTTTCGCCGGGGATGGGTTGCTTGTCCAATTCATCCTATTCGGATGGTTGCTTGGTTGCATGTTCGTCGTCTCGCTGGTTCGCCTCGCTCTGGCTGGGTCATTATGGGTGCTATTGTTATCGGCGGGACTTCAGCGGCGCTATGCCGCCGCTTGGTTGTTTTTTCGGGAATTATCCTTCGCCGCGTCCCGTTGTTCCTCGTTATCGCTTACTTTTGGTGTATCCACCATGTATATGTCATGAGTTGAGGTGGCTTTCCAGTGCCCATTAGGCGCTGGTTCTTGGTCGTCTCCGGCATCGTCGTCCATACCATCGATGTCTTCGGAGTCGAAGTCTAGCATGTCGGTTAAATCGTCGACAGTGGCTATAAAGTGGGTGGTGGGTGGGATTTGAATTTCTTTGTCATCCGTATCCCAACCATCCTGACCGCAGTTCGGCTGGGGTTCTCCTGATAACAAGAGATACTTTAGCAAATTCAGGACGTTGCCAAAAGTTGAGTGTTGAAGGATGTCCGCGGCGGTGAACTCCATGATCGGCGCCCAATCGGATTCGATTGAGGGGCGCGGAGGTTCGAGTCCGCGAGGAGTCCGCACCTCGAGTCACGAGCTTCACAAGGGACAAGGTCGAGATTCGCCCATCGCCGTGAGGCAGCAGCCCCGAGGCGGTGTCTAGCCACCCATCCTCGTCCGCGCAATCGCTCCAAATTAGGGTCGGCGACTCATGTGCGGCCTCGTGGCATTGCCCGGCGGCAGAGCTAGATTATGCCTATCGAGACAGTTCGCTAGCTGCTGGTGGGCTCAATCCATCGAAGATCAAGTCTTCGCGATGTCACCGTGAAGTTTAGACTTCCAAATCGACCGATGGCGGGCGAGCTTTCAATCTGCTCTAGATGGCTGCTTAATTGCCCGCAGCAAAGCCGTGGAATACAAAGATCTGTCCGGGAGAAAAGTCTCACCGATCGCGTCGTTGTTGATGATCGAAGGAGCCATCAAGCCTATTGGTGACGACATACGAGGAACTCTCAATGAAAGACCAATGTCGATTGTCAAAACCGGCGGATCTCGGTAGGGGGACCAACTCGGTAAAACATCGTGTCCCTTGTCTCCTGTTACCATCCGCCTAGACGCACAGTTCGGGACCCCCTATCCGAGATCCGCCGGTTTTGACACCGACAGTAAACTTCACAGAATACTTGGAAATTACATATGTTGGACAGAGAATTCGGTCCAATATCTTGTGGATGGAGTTGGAAGCTAGCGAGTACATCCCGGAAAAACTTTGATCCGGGAGGGCTAAATCCCCGGTCTAGATGCTGCATGAACACAATCACTTCTCCATCTTGAGGCTCAGGAGGGCACCAGGGCCAGGAACTCGCCAATGAAGGACATTTTTCTTGGCCAAAGCGCGAGTCAGAACATATCAGTTGAGTTGCGTTTCTGTGATCCGGGATGGAACCCAGTTGCAAGCGGCGAATTGCTTGGTCATTTTGGAAAACAAAGTGTAAAAGAAATATGAAGGCCGGTTTACGATTCAAGGTTGATGTGCACTAACCGGTGTTAAACCGGGGAATTTAATCAGGGCATATATGTAAGGTAAACCGGAAACTACTACTCAAGTCAATATGGCGGTTTAAGTGAGGGCTAATGGTATCTAGTGGATTAACAACTACTAAAGATTAAACCGCCTTTAACGGAAGAAGCAGATCTGAAATCTACTAAGTGTTGCAGAAACAAGTTTCACAAGATGGTGATATAATTTTGGATCTACCGTGGTTCAGTAAAGAAATTTTTCTGAGCCCTACAATGGCGTCAAGCGGAACAGAGAAGGTTCAGATAAGGATCTATCCAGGAGCAACAAGATGTTGTAGTACAGTAGATTAAAGCTACGGATCCAGCCGCAAAAGGAGACTGTCAGGCCTAGCTAGATTCAGTAAGATGCTAAAGGAAAAGCAGATAAACGCTGATGAACAACGACGAACACTGAAGAAATTTCGAAACCCTAATGCAAATTTAATAAGTGAAGGGAGGGAATATTTACCAAGGCCACACAGCGGCGGAGGAGTGTCGCAGATCTCTGGTACAAACATGTTGATGCAGCGGCCTAGTCGGTGCAGGGTGAATGGTCGACGGCGGCGGCGATGCTTGAGTGCTTCTGGGTCGCGAGGAAGAAGACGATGCGAAGAGGCAAGGGGGAAAATGGAAGGACCCCCGGTCTTATTTATAAAGGAAAGGGGATAAGCGACAAGCGCGAGAGTCGAGGGGCCTGAAGCGGCAAAAGGGGGCGCAGCTGTCGGCTCAATCTTCGAGAATTAATTAAATGAAGAGAATCTTGATTATCTTTTTATACAAAGATGACGTCATGACGATTCACTGCGGCGTTCAGAAGATAACATCATGGCGGTTTACCAAAGTTTACAGGGAGAAGACAACATGGCGGTTTACGAGAATCATTAGAAGATGTTCACAGAATTTTTCTAAGTATTGAAGATTGACATGAACAGGTTCAAATCAATCTGGGGCCTAATGTTGAGGATATAACTACTGAGTGTAAACCGCCCAGGAGGGGCCGGTTCTCGTTCAACTATACTGAAGCCCATGAAGACAAAGAAGATGGCGCTTTACTGATAAGGCTTAGAGGCCCAGAGCCCAGACGCGGATCAGGGCCCATAGTGATAAACCACCATAGTTGTGTAACTTGTATTGTAAGTTAGGGAAAGGGAGAGACCGAGCCGGACACTTGTATGAGCCGGCCTCGGGACTCTGTAAACTGGCCAGGCGTCAACCTGTGTATATAAAGGGACGACCGGCGGCGGTTCAATGACAAGAAACAACAACTCGAGACCCAGGCAAACCGTATTTGCTCCCTGGTCATCGAAACCCCAATAATCCAATCACAACTAGACGTAGGCTTTTACCTTCATCGTAAGGGGTTGAACTAGTATAAAACTCCCATGTCCCTTGTCAGGTTTAACCCCTTCAGGCTAATCTCGTTGCGATGGCTCCACGACTAAGTCCTTCTACTAGGACATTTGACGTGATATTTCCACGACATTTGGGTATCATATGAACACGCACTTCTCCGATTTGGGTTCGAGCTTATCAGGTTGAAGCTTTTTCACATAAGCATCGCAGCCCCAAACTTTAAGAAACGACAACTTGGGTTTCTTGCCAAACCACAATTCATATGTGAAAGTGCTAGTATCGACTAGAGGGGGGGTGAATAGGCGATTTTTATGAAATTCTTCAAATCTTGGAAGTTTCAAAGACAAACAATTGAAATGCCCTAATTGATATGCAGCGGAAGATAAACTATTGTAAGCAAACCATAGTTAAGTATGCAATGATGTGAAAGCACATGACTAATAGCAGCAAGTAGTAAGGATCAGGATGGAAGATAGTATGAAGCCAATCAACAGTAGTAGTCAAGCAATGAAGTCAAACAGATATGACAGTCAGGCAATGACTTCACGAAGACAAACTTAAGTAAAGGATGGAAAGGGATAGAACCAGTTGCTTGTTGAAGACACAGGATTTGTTGGACCAGTTCCAGTTGTTGTGACAACTGACGCCTGCGTTAGGGAGGCTGAGATTTAACTCAAGACCGTGTCTTCACCTTATTCCCTTGAGCTAAGGACACCTAGTCCTCGCCCAATCACTCGGTAAGTCTTCAAGGAGACTTCCAAACCTTCACAGACTTCGCTCACCGCAATCCACAATGACTCTTGGATGCTCGTAACGCAACGCCTAACCGGGTGGAGGATTCACAGTCCTCAAGTGTAATAAGTCTTCGTGTCACATGCATGTAAAGACTTCATGATGCCTAACACTCTTTGGCTCGGGTGTTTGGGCTTTGTCCTCGCAAGGATTTCTCTCTCAAAGACTTTAGAGGTGGGTTGCTCTCAAACGACAAAAGCCGTGCACAAACTCGAGCAGCCACCAATTTATGGTGTAGGGGTGGGCTATTTATAGCCACTAGGCAACCCGACCTGATTTGTCCAAAATGACCCTGGTCACTAAGGAATGAACACGTGTTCCAACAAATGATTTCAAACACACACGACAACTTTACTTGGGCTACAAGCAAAGTCGACTCATCCACTCTGGATAAGATCTGCTCTCATTGTCTTTGCTCAAGACATAGGATTTGGGTTGAGCATCACTTGACCACTCGACTTAGTTCACTTGGACTCCACTTAACAAAGACGGTGGTTCCTATGACTCAACAAAGAAGAAAAGGAAACAACGAAACCACACAGTCTTCAAGGCCCATAGTCTTCATGTAATGTCTTCTCATGTCATAGTCTTCAATATGAATATCTTCTCATACCACCATTGTCTTCAATGTCTTCATACATTTTAGGGTCATCTCCGTAGGTAAACCGAATCAATGAGGGACACTACTGCGTTATCCCGCAATTCTCACAAACGATTAGTCCTCAACCAACTTTGTCATCAATACTCCAAAACCAACTAGGGGTGGCACTAGATGCACTTACAATCTCCCCTTTGGTGATTGATGACAAACTGTTGAAGTTTTCAACGGGATAAAGTATGTGAAATTGTAAGGATAGGGAATTGTCTTCATAAGTAGCAAGGGCTCCCCCTGAAGATGTGCATATAAGTAATTTGCTTTTGGAATGCAAATGCACATGGCAGGTTGTACTTGTGGAGATCCTCTTCAACTTATGAAGATAATTCATCATGCATGAAATGATATAGCACATAGAATGACATGCATAATGAAAAATGGACGTCTGCAGAATGATCTAAGTGCGGAAGTTATCATCGCACATGCGGAATTTATCATCGCATCAGAGTAAAGCAAATAAGTAGCAGACGACCATCAAGTTTAAGTGTTACAACTCAAAGAACCAAATGTTTCAAAAAGCAAGAGGTGTAAGCACGAGGCAAAATATAATGCAACCGCCCATATGAACCCGCTTGAAGACTATCAACTCATACGCTTCTCCCCCTTTTGTCAGTAAGGACCAAAAAGGTTTGAAGACATAGAGCATCTACTCGCCCTCATGAGTAGGTGAAGCAGCAGGTTGTCGCCGTTGGTTGGCGGTGCGACGCATTTGGTGCAAAGGTCGGCGCGCGATAGTAGGAGGCGGTGAAGTAGCATCGTCTTCATCATCGATCACTCTGGCATTCATAGTTGTCGCCGAGGAAGAATAGTCAGAGTCTTCAAGAGATGGAGTTTGACGTTGGACAGCAGTCCGTCGAGGAGTGGAGTCAAACTGGAATCTTTCATTGAAGCCATCGTCTTGAAGATCTGCTTCAGCACTGAGCAGGGTCAAACTCTTCCATGATCTCTGGCAAGTTTCATGAGCAAAAAATGCATTCTTGGTGGCAAGGTTTCGAATGCGATTGACATCCACCAAGAGGCTTTGCATCTGTCTCTTGAGCCAATAGTGATGCTTATCCTGTTTTTGATGAAGTGCCACAAGAAGTTCTCGGTCATTGAGAACACGAGAGCGCTTCCGAGGCCTTTGGGCAATGGTGCTTTCAATGGCTTCAGTAGGTGCACGATGAGGCAGACGAGTATTTCCAGCCATTGGATAGATTCTTGTTGCAGCTTGGACGCCATCTATGGGTTGAGTGAAGCTTTGGTGCTCGACATTCTGAAGACAAAGAGGCTTCTTGGCAGGGTCAGAGTATATGGCTTCAACTGACATATCAACCTTTGGCAAAAAGATCAGATGATTGCGAGTAGAAGGTTGATAGTTGACAGTGGAGTGTCGCTTGATGAGGCGCATGACCCATGGAGCATAAAACTTCAGACCAAAAAGATCAGATCCAGATGAAGCAAGTTGCCTGATGAAGAATTCTTGAGTATTGAAGCTGATGCCATTGAGAATGTAAAAGACCGAAGTCTTCATGGCTCCTTCAAGCTTGGTCACTGAGGAATGTCCTTTGATAGGCCATAGAGTTTGCCTGATAATATGATATATTGTGCGTGGCAGATACTCAAGGTCTTCAACAAAGAACTCTGTTGGATATTCAGCGTCAGATGGCAAAGGCTTCATCATGCTCAACATCTGGCTCATATTGAGTTCAGGCTTGTGGAAGATGCTCTCCAATGCATTGCGGTGTAATTGACAATCAGGTTCATATAGCTCTCCGGGAGTGGCTAGCCCTGTAAGCTCGATGATGTCAAGAGCTTTGGCTTCATGATGAACATTTCTAGTCATCCACTCGAGAACCCATGTCTTGATGTCTCTGTTGTAGCCGCGAATGTGTAGAGTAGCATAGAATTGAAGCAATAGCTCTTCATTCCAGTGTTCTTTGTCTGTCACAAAGTTGAGCAGACCAGCATCACAAAAGCAATCAAGTGCTTCTTCTAAGCACGGCAGTCCAGCAATAGCTTCAGTGTCAAGGCGCATATGTGGGAAAATGCGCCCTTGATCATACAGAACGCAGGAGTAATAGCTTCGCTGTTGATAGCTCCAGAAACGATCTGATGATATCCTTGGCTTTGAGTAGGGGTTCTTGGCGCTGTTCTTGGCGCTGTCAAAGAAGGTATTGTGGCTTTTGAAGCCATTAGCATTGAAGGACCCTGGTGAGTTTGCAGTGCCTGGAAACCTTGGTAGTCTTGGCTTTGGCTTCTGGACCTAAGGCCTATGCTCAACATGATAATCAAATTGAGGTCCAGAGGCAGTAGGCGGAGGTACCAGAATGGGCCATCGGACAGTGGTTAGCTGACCATGACTGTATGCTTGCTCGATTGTATGGGGCCTTGGAGGCGGAACAGGAGCAGTGGCAACAGCTGAGGCTTCAGGCTGCACAATAGGTGCTTCAGGAACAGTGGCCTCATTTGCTTCAGGCGCACTGGTTGGTTCAAGCTCCACATTAGCTTCGGCCATGACAACGTCATTGGCTTCATTGGCGTTGGTGGTGGCAGCTTCAACATTGTCAACCTCCACTTGATGAACAGGAGGGTCGGGCACTGGCTCGTTCACATCAGGAACAGCTTCTTCAATAACTGGGGGAGTTGGGACACATACGTCTTCTTGATTCTCATCGGCTGATGCAGCCAGAATGTCTTCAGCAGCTTGGGCTTCAGACGAGGAGACATTCACAGTTGGAGTGGGTTCAGAAAATACTTGGCGTGCAACAGGTTGGCGTTGCACTTCTCCTTCTGGAACGCTCGACAGAGGGACTTGAGGCCTTTGTCCTCTGCGAAGCCTGCGAAACGCTGGCAACGCCTTTGGAGATGGAGTTGGCTAGGCCTCAAAGTCTTCATCTTATTCTTGCACAGGAGGTGTAGCTTGTTGTTGTTGTTGTTGGGGAGTACTGGGGAAGTCTTGTTGCTGTGGGTGATGAGCCCACGATGCATCCTGAGAAGTTGGCGTCAGAGGACGGCCAATGCTGATGAGTTTGCTGTTCGTCAGAACAGGCGATGATACCACGTTGTGTTCAATCTGAGGAAGAACTTCATCATCTTCAACATTGTCATCTTGACCAATGTCTTCAGCAGCGGTGGGTTCAGCTGCTGGAATATCTTCAGCTTCATGAGCCTCTGTGGAAGCAGGCTCATGAACTATCATTCTTCTTTCTTGATGTTACGACACGTATGCGAACCATCGAAATGGGTTCAACAACTAAGGGCCTGTGGGAGCAGCCCTAGTCTTCTTTGTCTTGCGCTTCTTCTTGGAGGGAGCAGCATCAGAGGCTTCAGTATGCTTCCTCTTTCTGGCTTCAGCCTCGGCAGCCCTTGTCTTCTTCTACTCTGAAGCGGTTGTCGTGACCTTTGCCTTCAGCCAGTCATGCTGCTTGGGAAGATAATGCGAGGGGCTTCTTGACTTGAAGGTGCAGGTGGAGCGGTAGATGGCTTCTTCTTCTTTGAAGCCATCCTGGGGTCAATGCCAGGACGGCCAAGAGATTTGCGCTTCTCTGCCTCATTGTAGGCAAGCACACACTTATCAGCCAAACTCTTCATGCGCTCACGTGAGCCCTGAGCTTCTTCACGTTTCTTAAGAAAAGCTTCTTTGAGCTCATGCAGCATGACCTTGAAGTTTCTGACATCTTGAACACTTAGCTTGGCCACATGTTTCTTGAATTGAGCTTTCTCATAATCAATCTTGTTCTTCAGCTCAATGATGCGCTGAGCGAGAGCTAGCTCAGAAGCAATGGCGCCACTGAAAGAGACGCTGAGGCTAATGGGAAGCTGCAAATCTTCAAAGCTGAGATTGGGGGTGTCGAACCACTCATCAATGAAGTTGTGGATGATTGCCACATGAAGAGAGGCAAGTTGTTGAAGATTTTTGCTTCTTCCTTGCTCTTGATCAGTTGCTCAAGGGCATCATCAGCAAGATCTTCATCACCGGACAGATCAATGGGTTCTTCACGCAGAATGGTAGCAGGAGTCAAGGTTTGATCAGTATGCCTGACAATTTGCTTCTTCTTCTCCGTCTTCTTGGAGATACGTGATTGATCTTCAGACTGCACACTGTCTTCAGGAGGTGTAGTGGCCAGTGGCTTCGCACATGAAGCTTTTGGAGGTGCTGATTTAGAAGCCTTTTGCTTCTTTTGCTTCTGCGGCTTAGGAGGAGGAGCTAGGGCTTCATCAATGTCAGCATCATTATCAGAATGATCTACTCTAGCACCCTGGACCAAGATGTAGGTGATGAGGCAATCGACATTGGAGAAGGGGCCGATAACATTGGGTTCTGCATCACGGGAGCCGTCAGCACGGGGAGCAGAGGGACCTGGGTAGAAGTCTAATCCCAATGACTTCTTGTTTTTCTTGGCCGAAGCCTGGGTGAACTGAAGGTTGCGCTTGAAGAGAGCATCATCACGACACCAGAGTAATGATGTGGGATCGGCGTTCTCAAGCTGAGGTCCACGGACCATGCAAGGATAGAAGCCTTGCACAATAGCTTCAGCTCTGTTCTTGGGTTGAAGGCCTCGACAGAGAATATCACCCCAAGGTCTCTTGATAGCATTCTTCTCTGCATATTCCTTGGTCACAAACTTGTACTTGAACCATTCTTCAGCCCAATAGCGTCGAATCCATTGGATTCAAGTCTTGTGCTGATGATAAGACTCTTCAGGATCTGTCTTGTAGAGCTCTGCTAGGTCATCAGGCAGATCTTTGGATGTTCCTTCTCTGCGCTGTCTGCCACCCTTCCTTGCTGATTTTTCTACAGCCATGACCTTCAAACTGAATGGCTTCAAGATGTTCAATGGCTTCAGAGACTTACGCTTGCTGGTCAAGCAGGAACTGGCTTCAGGAGAATCAATGTGATGCTGTAAGTATTCTGCAAACGAATGCAGACTATGAGAACCTAGGGATTCTCCCACGGACATGTACCTGTGACAACATTAGAGATGCGAGGGAAGGGGAAGAGGTCATATGCATTCTCAGAAGATTTTGAAGATAAATCAGTTTGAAGACACTGACCTCATGATGCGAAGACATTCACTTATATGAGGTGAGTTGGTTCCAGATTTGTACCAATCCGAGAATAAGTACAAGTGAGGAATCAAACTTGATATAAAATCTAAGTGAATAGACTAGGCAGTATGAGATGCAAACAGAATAGATCTAACTTTGTGTAGGCAGAAACCACTTTCGGTAAATAGGATGAAATCTTGAAGATCAAAAAGGTGGTAAAAATAGAGTTATAATTATCGCACGAAGAACTGCTAGATGGGATGAATAGGAGACCGAGCAGTTCTGCCCACCGTGCCCTAACTTGGCGACGGAGGACACCTACGGCGATGGCGGAGAGGACGATGTCCGCGGCCGGCGTGAGGACGGCGTCGGAGAAGTCGCGGCAGCTAAGCGCTTCTTCGCCGGCGTCGTCGAGAGCTAGCGGTGGCGCTAGGGTTTTGAAGGAGGTGGAGAGGTGGAAGAAGGATTTCTTTACCGCAGGGGACAAGTATTTATAAGAAGGTGTGCGGCACAGAACAATTACGCTGGTGCCCCTGGCGGTTCACATCTGAGGGGCACGTGGCAAGCATCCAACATACTCAGAGTTGTCCCACGTTCCCACGCCCGCCAGGTATGTCGGAGAGTTGTTCCGGCTTCTCCGGATTTCAACAATAAAGATAAGTCATTTAAAACAGATTTAATGTTTGTCTCTTTGCCTTCTGCTGACTAGGACGCAGATAAGACATTTGACAGTTTCAATAGAATGCATATGATTTGGACAGATAGAGTTTGAGATGGAAAGCATAGAGAGGTTAGGGTCCGATCACATTCACTTAGTTCAAAAGATTCAAATTGAAGACATAGCTATAAGTGAATGCTGTAGAGGACCGAACACTAGTATATATATATATCAGAAATCAATCAAATCATCATAGTGAAGTAAATCATGAAGATAAATTGAAACTGAAGACAAACCAAATGCGAAGTTATTGCAAAAAATAACGCCATGAGTGAAACACTTCAAACAGAGAGATTTGGTGGTGGCGTTACCCACCATATAGGAAGTATTAGACCCAGACATGGCGCACAATTATCATGGCACTCTGAAGTCAAATTCCATGTTAATGTATTCACACTCAGAGTGTAAGTCTTCATTGATTGAAGATATACATTACTTCGTGTGTTGCACATCTAAGTCATCAACATGCATAAGTGTTAGGATGTGTGCCTGTTCACAGGACATTAGAGGATTCCAAGATATTTAGCTCACACCGTAACTTGCAAAATCTTTTCTCATCCAAGGGCTTTGTGAAGATATCTGCCAGTTGCTCTTCAGTGTTGACATGAATGATGTCGATATCTTTCTTCATGACATGATCTCTGAGAAAGTGATGATGAATTTCAATGTGCTTTGTCTTCGAGTGCTGGACTGATTGTTGGCTATCTTGATGGCACTTTTGTTGTCGCTGAAGAGAGGTACTTGTTTCAGGTTGATGCCATAGTCCTTGAGAGTTTGCTTCATCCATAGAAGCTGAGCACAACAGATCCAACAAAGAATGTATTCAGATTCAGCAGCTTGAGAGTGAGACAGCTTACGCTTCTTTGAAGACCAATGACAAGTGATCGACCAAGAAAATGACATGTGCCTGATGTAGACTTGTGATCCACCTTGTCACCAGATAATCAGATCCGAGAATCCAACCAAATCAAATTTTGAGCCCTTGGGATACCATAATCCGAGTGTTGGGGTGTAAGCCAAATATCGAAGAATTCGCTTCACGCCTAAGTGATGCGACTCCTTTAGTGCCGCTTGGAATTGAGCACACATGCAAACACTAAGCATAATATCCGCCTAGATGCACATAGATAAAGTAAAGAACCAATCATGGAGCGGTATACCTTTTGATCGAACTCTTTACCATTGTCGTTAGGACCAAGATGGTGTTTGGTCGGCATTGGCGCCGTGTAGCCTTTGCGCCTTCCATTCCAAACTTCTTCGCACAATCTTTGAGGTATTTCTCTTGAGATATGAAGATGCCATTTCTTTGTCGATTTAATTTGAAGACCTAGGAAGAACTTCATCTCTCCCATCATGGACATCCGATATTGCTCTTGCATCATATACCCAAACTCATCAAGATACTTACGGTTGGTGCAAACCAAGATAATGTCATCCACATATATTTGGCACACAAACAGTTCGCCATCATATGTTTTCGTGAAGAGTGTAGGATCGAGAGATCCAGGTTTGAAGCCTTTGCTCTTCAGGAAGTCTTTGATCGTATCATACCATGCACAAGGAGCTTGTTTGAGGCCATACAGTGCTTTGTTTAGCTTGTACACCATATCAGGATGTTTTGGATCTTCAAAGCCAGGTGGTTGAGCTACATATACTTCTTCTTC
Organism: Aegilops speltoides; assembly: GCA_021437245.1. Taxonomy (NCBI): domain Eukaryota; kingdom Viridiplantae; phylum Streptophyta; class Magnoliopsida; order Poales; family Poaceae; genus Aegilops; species Aegilops speltoides. Next base: position 442,385,901 of record CM038147.1, read on the forward strand.
AATCTTGCCATTGAGAAATGCACTCTTCACATCCATTTGATATAGCAAGATGTTGTGATGATTGGCATAGGCTAGCAGTATGCGAATAGCTTCAAGCCTAGCAACATGAGCGAATGTTTCATCGAAGTTAATTCCTTCTACTTGAGTATATCCTTGAGCCACAAGGCGTGCTTTGTTTCTGACAACTTGACCATGCTCATCTTGCTTGTTTCGATATATCCATTTTGTTCCAATAATGTTATGCTTGCGAGGGTCAGGTCGCTTGACAAGTTCCCAAACATTATTCAGCTTGAACTGTTGAAGTTCTTCTTGCATAGCTTGAATCCATTCAGGTTCCATAAAGGCTTCAGCAAATTTCTTAGGTTCTGATATTGACACAAATGAAAAGTGCCCACAGAAATTTGCTAACTGTGTTGCTCTTGAGCGAGTCAGTGGACCAGGTGCATTGATGCTGTCAATTATCTTCTCAATTTATACTTCATTTGCAACACGAGGATGAACAGGACGAAGACTTTGCTCTTTCTAATCATTGTCATCATTGGGAGGATTGTCTTCGGTCTGAGCATTGTCTTCAGGTTGATTAGGTGCAGAAATGATAACTTCCTCTTCAGGCTGTGCTTCAGAAGGCATGATTTCACCAGTTCCCATCAACTTGATAGATTCGCTTAGAGAAGCTTCGTCTAGTGTACTTGGCAGAATCTCTCTTTGTGAACCATTGGTTTCATCAAATCTCACATCCACAGTTTTGACGATTTTGTAGAGATAGAGGTTGAAGACTCTGTAGGAGTGTGAGTCCTTTCCATAGCCAAGCATGAAGCCTTCGTGAGCCTTAGGTGCAAATTTTGACTTGTGATGGGGGTCCTTGATCTAGCACCTAGCTCCAAATACTCTGAAGTAACTGACATTTGGCTTCTTGCCAGTAAGGAGCTCATAGGATGTTTTGTTCAGAAGCTTATGGATGTACACACGGTTGATGATGTGACATGCTGTATCAATGGCTTCAGGCCAGAACTTTCTTGGTGTCTTGTATTCATCTAGCATTGTTCGAGCCATCTCAATGAGGGTTCTGTTTTTGCGCTCAACGATGCCATTTTGCTGAGGTGTGTACGAAGCAGAGAACTCATGAGTGATTCCCATCGTATCCAGATACAGATCAAGTCCGGTGTTCTTGAATTCAGTGCCATTGTCACTTCTGATATGCTTGATCTTCACGCCATAATTGTTCATTGCTCGATTGGCGAAGCGTCTGAAGACATCTTGAACTTCAGTCTTGTAGAGAATTATATGAACCCATGTGTATCTTGAGTAGTCATCAACAATGACAAAGCCATACAGACAAGCAGTTGTTGTGAGGGTGGAGTAGTGAGTAGGTCCGAATAAGTCCATGTGTAACAGCTCGAAGGGTTGAGATGTTGTCATGATTGTCTTCGAGGGGTGTTTTGCCCTTGTCATCTTTCCAGCTTCGCAGGCACCGCACAAATGATCCTTCTTGACTTAACATCTTTGCTGCCTATGACATGCTTCTTCTTGACGAGTGAGTGTAGGTTCCTCATGCCAGCATGCCCCAGCCTTCGATGCTAGAGCCAGCATTCTGAAGCTTTTGTGAGAAGACATACGGCAAGGTGTGGACCTGCTAAGAAATCTACCATGTACAGATCATCTTTTCGATACCCTTCAAAGACTAGAGACTTGTCAGATTCCATTAGTACAAGGCAACGATATTTTCCGAATATCACAATCATGTTCAAGTCACAAAGCATTGAGACAGACATTAAGTTGAAACCAAGGGATTTAACAAGCATCACTTTATCCATGTGTTGATCCTTTGAGATTTCAACTCTACCTAGACCCAATACCTTGCTTTTACCCGTGTCAGCAAATGTGATGAGACTCTTGTCGGATGGACGTAAGGTTGAGTCCATGAGAAGACTTCTATCACCAGTCATATGATTTGTGCATCCACTATCCATAATCCATTCTGAAGCTTTTAGTGATGTACCCTATAGTGTAGTTAGGAGGATAGGCTTCACAAGAGTGTTGTGAAGCATAAGCATTTGGCACATATAGGGATTGCCACAGCTTATATCAAGATTAGGATACATAGTATGACAGGTAAGCGATTCAGATATGAAGTATATAGAATGACATTTTATCATGCGTCCTTAATATGTTTTAGGTCCCCAGCAATAGCATTGGACGCCTTTGAATTCAGGCCAGAGACCCTTTTATGCAAAAGAGAGTTAATTCTTCTTCGCCACCCACATTTTCAGAGGTGGCTTAGAAGCAATGAGTCTAAGTGCAGCATCTGAGAATTTCGGCTTTGGAGCCCTAGCAAATAACCTTGCAGGAGAAGAATGATACTCATATGAATAAGCAGAAAAGTTCTTAGTCCTATGAACATAGCGGTTCGAAGACACACACTCATATTCATAAGTCTGACTATGATTTCCCTGCAAAACATTGGCGTTAGGGTGACTCAAGTGAGTCATGTATCTGTATGAAGCCTTTGGGCCATATGAAGCTATAGGTCTGGGGTTTGTCTTCTTCCTTGGTGGTGTCATGACGACATTCACAGGAAGATTCTCGATGTACTGCTTAGGTACCCAGATCTTCTTCATAGGTGGTCCATTCCTGCAGTTAGTACCAATGTACCTGGCAAACACTTCACCATTCTGATTCTTGAACAACTTATAGTTTGCATCAAAGGATTCATTAATGATAATAGGATTAGCACAGGCAAAGCCAGATAAAGTGGATGGATCTACTGAAGGTTCCTTTGCAGCAACCCATGTGGTTTTGTTTCCAGTACGAGCCATCAACATTCATTTTCCTCTCGAACCCAACACCCTCTTTCCTAGGGTTTCGGTTCAGAATCTGCTTTTTGAGGACATCGCAGAGTGTCTGATGCCCTTTCAGACTCTTATACATCCTTGTTTCGAGCAATGTCTTCAACCTAGCATTTTCATCAGCAATAGTAGTGGTATCCTCCGCAGAGGGGTTAGCAACCACATCAGTAGGTGAAGACAATGAAACAGTAGCAGCAGTGGAACATTCAGCAATAGATGTAGCGTTATCACGCTCAATGCATTTTAGACATGGCGGTTCAAATCCATCCTGAGCAGGACCGATCTGTTGAGCACGAAGTGACTCATTCACTTTTTGAAGATCTTCATGAGCCGCTCTCAATTTCTCAAGCTCTTGCTTTGAAAGTGCAACTAATCCCCGGGTGGTTTTGGTAATTAATAACAACATATATATCATTGAACTAATTATTTCTTGAGAATATTTCGAAAGTTCATGATATGGGTATGGCAATGACCGATGATGTGGACCCTCAAAATGCTAAGGAAAACATTGGCAAAAGCTCAAGACTCTATTTTTGGTTTAGTGATCCAAGATCACATTGAGTCCATAGGAAAGCCAATACTATTAAAAGGGATGAGGTTATGATGATGATCTGGTTGCTCAAAGTGCTTAGTGATTTATCTCTCAAACTATCAGCAATCTTTCATTCCAACATAAACCCATAAGTAATCTCGGTCCCACCGATTCCATAAACTCACCACACCGAGATGAACCACCTCACCATATACCCAAACCCTAAGAATTTCGGATTTTCCGATTCCAAACTCGGTCATACCGAAATTGGTGTTGCCAAGCTTCAGAACCTTCAGACTCAAATCGGTGTCACCGAGATGAGAAAGTCGGTCCCACCGAGATTGGCAAACCCTAGACTTTGGAAGAATCGGACTAACCGAGATTGTATTTTCGGTCCCACGAAAATCCCAACGCTCACAAGATTTGAACTTTCGGTCTCACCGAGTTGTCAACTTCGGTCCGACCGAGATTGGTCAAATGTGTGTAACGGTTGGATTTTGTGTGGAGGCTATAAATACCCTCCACCTCCTCTTCATTCGTGGAGAGAGCCATCGAAAGAACTACCACTCCTACCTTACATTTCGAGAAGAAAACTACCTACCATTGTGTTGAGATCAAGTTGCTCCACTCCCACCATATGAAACTTGATTTCTAGCCTTCCCAAGTTGCTTTCCACTCAATCCTTTCTTCCACCACAGCCAAATCAGTGAGGAGAGTTGAGTGTTGGGGAGATTATCATTTGAAGCACAAGAGCAAGGAGTTCATCATCACCAACACCATCTATTACCTTTTGGAGGGTGGTGCCTCCTAGATTGGTTAGGTGTCGCTTGGGAGCCTCCGTCAAGATGTGGAGTTGAACCAAGAAGTTTGTAAGGGCAAGGAGATCGCCTACTTCGTGAAGATCTACCCCGAGTAAGGCTAGTCCTCCGTGGGCGTAGGCCATGATGGCATAGACAAGGTTGCTTCTTCGTGGACCCTTCGTGGGTGGAGCCTCCGTGGACTCTCGCAGCCGCTACCCTCCGTGGGTTGAAGTCTCCATCAACGTGGATTGACGATAGCACCACCTATCGGAACCACGAGAAAAATCTCCGTGTCTCCAAATTGCGTTTGCTCTTCTCCACCTCTTATTTACTACATGTGCAATTTACTTTCCACTGCCATAACTCTAGAATTGCATGTGTAGGGTGATACTTGACTTGGTCATCATTGTGAACTTGCTAAAACTTGCCCTAATCAAAAGGCTAAACTTTTAAGTTGTCAAGTAGTCTAATCACCCCCTCTAGACATACTTCCGATCCTACAAGTGGTATCGAGCTTTGGTCTCCATTGGATTGGTTTCCATTGCATTGATTCCATAAGCTTGGTTTCACAACCTAGGAGAGTATGGCGCCTAGTGAGGGTAATTTTCAGAGAGGTCCTTACTTTGATGGTTCAAATTTTGCTAGTTGGAAGCACAAAATGAAAATGCATATTCTTGGACATAACCCCGCCGCATGGGGCATTATTTGTGTTGGCTTGCAAGGTGAGTTCTTCGAGGAAGGAAAGTTCCGGATCGCGGGCTACTGCGGATGAGTTGCGGATGTTACGAACAATGCTCAAGCTTGTGACATTCTCTTCAATGCTTTGTGTCCCGAGGAGTTCAACAAGATCAGCCGTCTTGAGAATGCAAAAGAGATTTGGGATACTTTGGTCGAAATGCACGAAGGTACCGAGTCCGTGAAGGAATCAAAGCTAGATGTTCTTCAAGGTCAGCTTGACAAGTTCAAGATGAAAGAAGGTGAAGGATTCGCTGAAATGTACTCTAGGCTTGCTCTCATCACCAATGAGATGGCAGGCTTAGGAAGCGAAGAAATGACCGACCGATTCATCATCAAGAAGATTCTCAGAGCTTTGGATGGAAAGTATGACACCGTGTGCACTTTGATCCAAATGATGCCAAACTACAAAGATCTCAAGCCTACCGAAGTCATTGGAAGGATTGTTGCTCATGAGATGACACTTAAAGACAAGGAAGAGCTTCACAACAAGTCTAGTGGTGCTTACAAAGCTGCAGTTGAAGCTCCCACAACCTCAAGTGACAAGCTAGTTTCCAATGAAGAGATAAGCCTAATGGTGAAGAACTTCAACAAATTCTACAAGAGTAGAAGCAAGGAAAGAAGCTCAAAGTCTAGATCATATGATGAAAAGAGATCTTCTAGTCGTGATCGAAACTGCTACAATTGTGGAAGACCCGGACACTACTCAAATGAGTGTTCGACTCCCCACAAGAGAAGAGAAGAATCTCCAAGAAGAAGAAGCTCAAGAGAAGAGTCGCCTCGAAAAGAGAGAAGGAGTAGAGATGATCGTTATGAACGAAGATCCTCTCGGAGAAGCAAGGATTCGGAAAGGAAAGACAAGTCATCAAGGAGCTACACAAGAAGAAAACATCAAGCTCATGTTGGTGAATGGGTTTCCGCCCGACTCGACAATCACTCCAAAGAAGCTATCACTCCAACTCCGAATACTGTCAAGATGAAGGTGTTGCCGGTCTTGCTCTCGTGTCCTCCAACTCCAACTCCTATGACATATTTGATTCACCAAATGAGGGAATTGGAAGATGCTTCATGGCAAAAGGCCCCAAGGTATCACACCCTGAGTTTATTGACTTTGATAGTGATGAGGATGACTTGCTTGGTGAAGATGAGCTTTTACATGATAAATCTAGTGAGCTTAGTAATGATGAACATGCTAATAGTCTTTATAGTCGAGAAGAGTCGAATGACAATGCTATGAAGGAGATTGAGCGTCTAACTAAAGAACTAAACACTCTTAAGTTAGCTCATGAAACAACTCAAGAAGATCATAGAGAGCTCCTAAGATCTCATGAGAAGCTACGCTTCGAGAAGCTCAATCTAGAGCAAGAACATGAGTTTCTAAAAGCTATCAATGACGATCTTGAAAGAAGAGTTCTTCATATCTTGCCAAACGACTTCTCTTGTCTAATTTCTTGCCACCTATTAAAACTAAGCATGACAAGCATAAGAAAAATTCTTCATCTAGTAGTAACAATAATCATGCTAAATCAAATGTTGTTACTTCTAGTAATTCTCTTGATTCCACTAACAATGTTTCAAGCCAAGTTTCACTTGAGCAAGAAAATAGTCTATTGAAAGGGATTATAGAGAAAGGTGTCTACAAGAGTCTTGCCGGAAGCAAGAGCTTTGAGGAAATTGTTCGCAAACAAGGAAGACACCGGAAGAATCAAGGAATTGGTTTTGAGCGAAAGTTCAACGCCGAGGGTGTTGAATGGGAAGAAGGTCAATATCCCACTCCAAAGTTTGTTTCTCAAGAGGAGAAGTATGATCCTACTTCTTCCAATAAGGAACAAGCTCAAGATGACCTTCCACCACAAGACCACAAGCTAAAAGGCAAGGACAAGCTTCAAGAGGAGATTGATGCATTCATTGAAGCACCCAAGGCCATGGTCAAGTGGGTTCCCAAGGCAACGTCAAGTTCTACTTCGACAAGCTCAACTACTACCCCAAGGATTCCCATCAAGATGATGTGGATCCCGAAGAAGAAGAACTAGAGAGTTCTTGAGGGTGACTCCGCCAACATACTTCACTCACATTCATTTTGGCAAAGAACTTGTGCAATCAACTTCCACATCTTGCACTAGTTCATGGAGTCACAAACCCTCATGTTGGTAAGTCAAGGGACAAGGTAATCATTGCTTTCATGGACATCATCTATTGTGTACTTCAATCTATGTCCATGGATATCCTTGTTTGTTCCTTGTGGGACTAACCCATGTAGGTATTGAAAGTGCCCGAATCCAAAGGATTGCTCCCAACTCTTGATGATCTTCATCAACATTGAGCATCCACATCTTCAACATCTACATGAAGTCTTCAACGACAACCCAAGGTTAGTTTGACCCTTTAAAAGGGGTTCTCACATCAAGGGGGAGCTTTGCTCTAAAGAAATGAGCTAAAGCATCTTCAAATGATGTGAACACATTAATGCTTTATGGAAAAGTGGTAACCCCACTTGTGCTTAAACGATGAGTATGACCTATGATCAAATGTTCTCATTTGACTCCTAAGTCAATATACTCATATATAGATGACCTAGTCATCGCCAAATTGTGTGCTAGTAGCTAGTGCTTTGTTTGTGCATGTTTGACACATATTTTATTTGCTATCTTATTGTGTGAGCATGTTGGATGCATGATTTTATCCATTCGAGGACATCCATTTGTTGCTTTGGTCTTTTGGATTTTTCTTTTTGACCAAATGGATGGACAAGAATGCCTAAGTTCCTCCCCTAGCTATCTATGCTTTCTTGTCTCAAACTCTATTCATGCTTATATCACAAACTTTGAACAAGACTTTTTCGGACAGACCGAGTGAGGAGCACTCGGAGCCACCGATCCGTCAAAAGCCTAACTTCCAAAACCTTCTAAGTACTTTCGGTCAAACCAATATACTCAAATCGGACGGACCAAATTACTTGGATTGATCTAGGTTTTCACCTCGGTGAAACCGAAGTTACAAATTCGGCGTGACCAAGTGAGTAATCGCACGCATTAACCATCTCGGTCCCACCGAAGTTTTCCAACTCGGTCCCACCGACACCGAAGGGTATATATACCCGAGAGCAGCGCTGATTACTCCTTCAAACGCCTTGCCCTCAAACCCTTCACGCCGTCGCCGTGGTCTCCGGATCGTCTCCGCCGTCGCTCAGGCGCCTCACCGCTGGTCTCCATCGCCGTCAGCGGTCAATCTCGTCGCGCCGTTGCAGCCGTGAGTGAAGCTCCACCAGATTGGGTGAGTTTCATCCTCTCGTGCTTCAACCTCGATTCAATGCACGATAGGTTTTGCCTAGCTTCTTGCCAAGATTGAAATCTTCCTATCCAGCAGATTAGATCATAGAACAAAATTCGAGTGAAAATTTTAGGGTTAGGTTTCCGCGAACACATCTCGGTGTGACCGATTCTACATTCTCGGATCGACCGATTTGGCTTCGGCCATTGCAGACGCACTTTTCGGTTAAACCGAAGTTGTGCAAATCGGTAAGACCGAAGTGAGGATTTAGTGAAACCCTAGTGCTCTCGGCTAGACCGAAACCCATTTCGTCCAACCGAAAGTGGTGTGTATGGTCTGTTTAGGCACTTCGGATTCACGAATTTTAGACTCGGTCGAACGAAATGTATTCTGTGAAAACCTAAAACTAATGTTTGAACTCATTCTTTTGCAAAATCCTCTGCGAGTTTGTGATAACTCTTCTATTCGCCTATACCTATTCTTTTCACAGGTTGTCACTATATCTCGATGCAAGTGACAGCGAAACAGTCTGAATCACCGCTTGAGATTCCAGAGGCGATTACAAGTCCCAAGCAAGCAGTTTTTCAGATGATGGAGAGAGGAGCACTCCAAGTGGATTGCCACCAGCTGCCACCAGGGCCAGGAAGAAGAGGAATTCTGATGAGGAAGACTCTGACTTTGTTGCAGATGAGGAGATAACTTCCAAGCCTAAGAGGAAAGTGGTTGCCTAAGGCTATCAAGGGCAACAAGCAAAGAAAGGCACCAGCAAAGAGAAGAAATCCACAGTTGCAAAGAAGCTGAGCATGGAAGAAGAAACCTCCAAAAGATCAAGAAAACTTCCAAGAGGAAGAGGCTAGTTCATGAAGAAGTCGATGATGATGACTCGATGAGGAAGCACCCCAGCCTCCTCGAAGCAAAAGTTGATGGGAGATGCCATCGAGCAGGAGCACCCACAAAATCTAAGCCATCAGCTCCAGCAAAAGGCAGCCCAAGCCAAACCTGCTGCCAAGCCAAAGAAAACTGTGAGAAACATACCGCTTCAGAGAAGAAGAAGGACAATGTGCCACCGCTGAATCGATGAAGAGGCACATGTTTTGGTCAAGCTCGATGAAATTGCCGTTCATATGATGCTCATCCTCGAGCTGAAAATATGAAGGAAAGGAAGGACAAAGGTCTCGGGCTATGGAGGCAAGTTGATCCATATGCCACCAGAGAAGGACAGCTGTTGACTCTAGGTTCCACACCGAGAGCAACAAGATTTCTATGAGACAGTGCTCATGGATAAGAAGCCAATTGTTGCTTGACACGGATATGTAGACCGGGATTACATCGACGGTGAAGAGCACAGAGACTATTTCCCACATGTGCATGAGAGCTTCACCGCATGTGGAGTTGCTGAGTTTGTTGGTCGAAATGATCGCTTGGAATGATGAGATGATCATGCGGTTCTATGCCACCGCACACTTCTATCCAGATGGCAAAATTGTATGGATGATGAAGACGTAGATTCTCCTCAACTGTTGAGGAATGGAGAGCGTTCTTGAATGCACCAAAGATCAAGGGACGATGATGTTGATGTCTATGGCATTCCAAAGAAGAATCACGAGTCTATGAAGAACATGTACAATGAGGTACCGACAAGGATGTTGAGATATGGAAGCTTGGATCAGTTTATCATCTTGAGCAGGTCTCCCAACCACTAACACCATTCTCGAGGCATACTTTGATGCCCAAGTCGAGACCACCGCATGATAAGAGGCTATTCTATCAACATGCTGCACATTCTGGATCGAAGACACCTTTTAAGGTGATGGACACGATAGTAGAGACTATCAAGAGGAGAGCAGCAGACTGAAGAGGTCGTGTGGGTTTGCTCCGCATATTCAGATGCTCATCAATGCCAAGTTTGGCACGGACACCTACCGTTGGATAGACCCCACTTGCCACCGCAGCCCGAACATGAAGATAATGAAGTTGTGATGACCGAGGATGCTCCCACATCTGTTGAAGGACACGCTAAGTCTGAAGCTGCCAAACAAGCTAAAGCTGAGAAGGAAGCAAAGAAGAAAGCCCAAGAGCGTTGGAGAACAACTTCTTGAAGCCACTCGAGAGAATTGAACTACACTGCCAGATAGTGCGCCTCGGGAGAGTCTTGAGAGGATAGTTGAAGATAAGTTCCATGCTCGGATGTCAAGTCGATCAAGTGCAGTGTCACCGTCAACAAGCTTGAGGCGACATTGAGGAAGCGAAGAGGAGAAGGCAGAGCTCATGAAGGAGATGGAAGGTGATCTAGTCCAGATGACTATGAGCAGCCTGCTCAAAGTGCCCACAAAGCCCAGATCACTGCTATTCCAAAGGATGACCCTGTGGCTACTACATCAGCACCTCCTACAGCTCCATCGGTTCCAAAGACCAGCTCCAAGATCCACTCCTCCAGCTCCACAGACTTCAGCAGAAGCTTTGCAGATGCAGCTATCTCCACTCCATCAACGCAGACAGAGCCGCCAGCAGAGTCCCTAGTGACGATTAGCTCTATACCTTCGAACTTTTGGTAACTTGTTGCCAAAGGGGAGAAATTGTATAGATCATAGGACTTCGAGAGAGAGTGCTCGTTTTGCTCTTTCGTTTGCGGTTTTCCTTGAGATACTTTTGAGTTCTTTGAGACATTTCGTGTGTTTGATACTACGTTTGTTCTATCTTGATGAGTGCTTGATCATACTATGCTTAATGTGTGCTTAATGCTTATCATATTCTACTCATATCTTGTATGATCACTTACTCATGTCTTGGTGATTGGGTGCATGCTATTCATTCTTATCATTTTGTGCGCTCCACCAAGATGTATGTGACATGGAAGAGTGACCCATGATCCTAATCGATTGTGCATTTGCATTCAAACGCAAATCTTAAATAATGCACAAATTTAGGGGGAGCTCTTGCTTATCACATACTTCTCAAAGCGACGATGTTATTCATTGATTATATCATTTGTCGAAGCTTTGATCTATATGTTGTCATCAATTACCAAAAAGGGGGAGATTGAAAGTGCAACTAATCCCGGGTGGTTTTGGTAATTAATAACAACATATATATCATTGAACTAATTATTTCTTGAGAATATTTCGAAAGTTCAAGATATGGGTATGGCAATGACGATGATGTGGACCCCTCAAAATGCTAAGGAAAACATTGGCAAAAGCTCAAGACTCTATTTTTGGTTTAGTGATCCAAGATCACATTGAGTCCATAGGAAAGCCAATACTATTAAAAGGGATGAGGTTATGATGATGATCTGGTTGCTCAAAGTGCTTAGTGATTTATCTCTCAAACTATCGCAATCTTTCATTCCAACATAAACCCATAAGTAATCTCGGTCCCACCGATTCCATAAACTCACCACACCGAGATGAACCACCTCACCATATACCCAAACCCTAAGAATTTCGGATTTTCCGATTCCAAACTCGGTCATACCGAAATTGGTGTTGCCAAGCTTCAGAACCTTCAGACTCAAATCGGTGTCACCGAGATGAGAAAGTCGGTCCCACCGAGATTGGCAAACCCTAGACTTTGGAAGAATCGGACTAACCGAGATTGTATTTTCGGTCCCACTGAAAATCCCAACGCTCACAAGATTTGAACTTTCGGTCTCACCGAGTTGTCAACTTCGGTCCGACCGAGATTGGTCAAATGTGTGTAACGGTTGGATTTTGTGTGGAGGCTATAAATACCCTCCACCTCCTCTTCATTCGTGGAGAGAGCCATCGAAAGAACTACCACTCCTACCTTACATTTCGAGAAGAAAACTACCTACCATTGTGTTGAGATCAAGTTGCTCCACTCCCACCATATGAAACTTGATTTCTAGCCTTCCCAAGTTGCTTTCCACTCAATCCTTTCTTCCACCACAGCCAAATCGGTGAGGAGAGTTGAGTGTTGGGGAGATTATCATTTGAAGCACAAGAGCAAGGAGTTCATCATCACCAACACCATCTATTACCTTTTGGAGGTGGTGCCTCCTAGATTGGTTAGGTGTCGCTTGGGAGCCTCCGTCAAGATGTGGAGTTGAACCAAGAAGTTTGTAAGGGCAAGGAGATCGCCTACTTCGTGAAGATCTACCCCAGTAAGGCTAGTCCTCCGTGGGCGTGAGGCCATGATGGCATAGACAAGGTTGCTTCTTCGTGGACCCTTCGTGGGTGGAGCCCTCCGTGGACTCTCGCAGCCGTTACCCTCCGTGGGTTGAAGTCTCCATCAACGTGGATTGACGATAGCACCACCTATCGGAACCACGAGAAAAATCTCCGTGTCTCCAAATTGCGTTTGCTCTTCTCCACCTCTTATTTACTACATGTGCAATTTACTTTCCGCTGCCATAACTCTAGAATTGCATGTGTAGGGTGATACTTGACTTGGTCATCATTGTGAACTTGCTAAAAACTTGCCCTAATCAAAAGGCTAAACTTTTAAGTTGTCAAGTAGTCTAATCACCCCCCCCTCTAGACATACTTCCGATCCTACATGCTTCCTTTGAATATAATCATAGGAGAGCCTTTCATAAGTAGTTGAGAGCGTTTCATGATGACTTTCAAGTTCTTGGTACTTATTATGAAGATTTTTTATATCTTCAACTAAGGACTGTGAACGGGTCATTTTAGCGTCCAACAGGTCATCGCTTTTGTCTAACAGTTTTTTAGTATGTTCCATAGCCTTTTGTTGTTCAGTTGCAATTTTAGCAAGTGTTTTGTAGCTGGGTTTGGATTCACAATCAGAGTCATCTTCACTTGATGTTTGAAAGCAAGCATCGCGTGATTTTACCTTGGCACCACGTGCCATGAAGCAGTAGGTGGGAGTAGGATCGTCTTCGTCATTAGCTTCAGCGTTGGTGTGGAAGTCATTGTCTTTAGTGTTGAAGATGGACTTGGCGACATAGGCTGTGGCTAGAGCCGGACTTGCAACGCCAGGTCGACTCCTCTCGGACTCCACCTCCACCTCCTCAGAAGCAGACTCCTCCTCTGAATCCATTTCCTTGCCAACAAAAGCACGAGCCTTGACAGATGAGCTCTTCTTGTATGATGAAGACTTGGAAGAAGACTTAAAAGAAGACTTTGAGGATTTCTTCTTCCTCTTGTCATCAGAATCATATTCCTTGCTCTTCTTCTTCTTCTTCTCATTGTCCCACTGTGAACACTCAGATATGTAGTGACCAGGTTTCTTGCACTTGTGGCAGGTTCTCTTCTTGTGGTCATGGGTGGAAGCTTCATCATTCCTTGAGCTGGATCGTGAAGACTTTCTGAAGCCTTTCTTCTTAGTGAACTTCTGGAACTTCTTCACAAGCATAGCAAGTTCCTTTCCAATGTCTTAAGGATCATCAGAACTGCAGTCAGATTCTTCTTTAGATGAGGAAACAACTTTTGCCTTCAAAGCGCGAGTTCGGCCATAGTTTGGACCATAGATATCTCTTTTCTCAGAAAGCTGAAACTCATGTGTGTTGAACCTCTCAAGTATATCAGACGGATCGAGTGTCTTGAAGTCAGGATGTTCTTGTATCATGAGGGCAAGGGTGTCAAAGGAGCTGTCGAGTGATCTCAGTAGTGTCTTGACGATTTCATGCTTGGTAATCTCAGTTGCGCCAAGAGCTTGAAGTTCATTGTGATGTCAATGAGGCGATCGAACGTGAGCTGGACATTTTCATTGTCATTTCTCTTGAAGCGGTTAAAGAGGTTGCGAAGAACACTGATTCTTTGATCTCTCTGGGTTGATACGCCTTCGTTGACCTTGGATAGCCAGTCCCAGACTAGCTTCAACGTTTCCAAAGAACTCACACGGCCATACTGTCCTTTGGTCAGATGACCACAGATGATGTTCTTTGCAAGAGAGTCCAGCTTGAATGAACTTCTTGACATCGATAAGGGTGACACCTTCACGCAGTTTTGGGAACGCCGTTCTTGACGACATACCAGAGGTCGACATCAATGGCTTCAAGATGCATACACATCTTATTCTTGCAGTAGGGATATTCAGTTCCATCGAACACGGGGCAAGCAGTAGAGACTTTGATTATCCCTGCAGTCGACATAGCTAAAACTCCAGGTGGTTAAACCGAATCACACAGAACAAGGGAGTACCTTGCTTTGATACCAATTGAAAGTGCTAGTATCGACTAGAGGGGGAGTGAATAGGCGATTTTTATGAAAGTCTTCAAATCTTGGAAGTTTCAAAGACAAACAATTGAAATGCCCTAATTGATATGCAGCGGAAGATAAACTACTATAAGCAAACCATAGTCAAGTATGCAATGATGTGAAAGCACAAGACTAATAGCAGCAAGTAGTAAGGATCAGGATGGAAGATAGTATGAAGCCAATCAACAGTAGTAGTCAAGCAATGAAGTTAAACAGATATGACAGACAGGCAATGACTTCACGAATACAAACTTAAGTAAAGGATGGAAAGGGATATAACCAGTTGCTTGTTGAAGACACAGGATTTGTTGGACTAGTTCCAGTTGCTGTGACAACTGCACGTCTGGTTAGGGAGGCTGAGATTTAACTCAGAAGACCGTGTCTTCACCTTATTCCCCTTGAGCTAAGGACACCTAGTCCTCGCCCAATCACTCTGGTAAGTCTTCAAGGGAGACTTCCAAACCTTCACAGACTTCGTTCACCGGCAATCCACAATGACTCTTGGATGCTCAGAACGCGACGCCTAACTAGCTGGAGGATTCACAGTCCTCAAGTGTAATAAGTCTTCAGGTCACACAGACAGAAATACTTCAGTGATGCCTAACACTCTTTGGCTCTGGGTGTTTGGGCTTTGTCCTCACAAGGATTTCTCTCTCTCAAAGACTTCGAGGTGGGTTGCTCTCAAGCGACAAAAGCCGTGCACAAACTCTGAGCAGCCACCAATTTATGGTGTAGGGGGTGGGCTATTTATAGCCACTAGGCAACCCGACCTGATTTTTCCAAAATGACCCTGGGTCACTAAGGAACTGACACGTGTTCCAGCGATCAGATTTCAAACACACACGACAACTTTACTTGGGCTACAAGCAAAGCTGACTCATCCAGCTCTGGATAAGATTTGCTCTCATTGTCTTCGCTCAAAGACATAGGATTTGGGTTGAGCATCACTTCACTCACTCTGACTTAGTTCACTTGGACCCCACTTAACAGTACGGTGGTTCCTATGACTCAACAAAGGAGAAAAGGAAACAACGAAACCACACAGTCTTCGCGCTCCATAGTCTTCATGTAATGTCTTCTCATGTCATAGTCTTCAATATGAATATCTTCTCATACCACCATTGTCTTCAATGTCTTCATACATTTTTAGGGGTCATCTCCGGTAGGTAAACCGAATCAATGAGGGACACTACCTGCGTTATCCTGCAATTCTCACAAACGCATTAGTCCCTCAACCAACTTTGTCGTCAATACTCCAAAACCAACTAGGGGTGGCACTAGATGCACTTACAATATGGTGTCGTCTCAACGGATTTTGATGGTGGCCTATTTAATGTGAATGCAGCCATCTGTAAAGCATAACCCCAAAACGATAGCGGTAAATCAGTAAGAGACATCATAGATCACACCATATCCAATAAAGTACGGTTACAACGTTTGGACACACCATTACGATGTGGTGTTCCAGGTGGCCTGAGTTGCGAAACTATTCCACATTATTTCAAATGAAGACCAAACTCGTAACTCAAATATTCTCCTCCACGATCAGATCGTAGAAACTTTATTTTCTTGTTACAATGATTTTCCACTTCACTCTGAAATTCTTTGAACTTTTCAAATGTTTCAGACTTATGTTTCATTAAGTAGATATACCCATATCTGCTCAAATCATCTGTGAAGGTTAGAAAATAACGATAACCGCCATGAGCCTCAACACTCATTGGTCCGCATACATCTATATGTATTATCTCCAATAAGTCAGTAGCTCATTCCATTGTTCCGGAGAATGGAGTTTTAGTCATCTTGCCCATGAGGCATGGTTCTCAAGCAAGTGATTCATAATCAAGTGATTCCAAAAGCCCATCAACATGGAGTTTCTTCATGCGCTTTACACCAATATGACCTAAATGGCAGTGCCACAAATAAGTTGCACTATCACTATCAACTTTGCATCTTTTGGCTTCAATATTATGAACATGTGTGTCACCGTGATCGAGATTCAACAAAAATAGACCACTCAACAAGGGTGCATGACCATAAAAGATATTACTCATATAAATAGAATAGCCATTATTCTCTGATTTAAATGAATAATCGTCTCGCATCAAACAAGATCCAGATATAATGTTCATGCTCAACGCTGGCACCAAATAACAATTATTCAAGTCTAAAGTTAATCCCGAAGGTATACGTAGAGGTAGCGTGCCGACGGCGATCACATCAACCTTGGAACCATTTCCGATGCGCATCATCACCTTGCCTTATCCAATCTTCATTTAATCTCTAGCCCCTGTTTCAAGTTGCAAATATGAGCAACAGAACTAGTATCAAATACCCAAGCGCTACTACGAGCATTAGTAAGGTACACATCAATAACATGTATATCAAATATACCTTTCACTTTGCCCTCCTTCTTATCCGCCAAATACTTGGGGCAGTTCCGCTTCCAGTGACCAGTCCCTTTGTAGTAGAAGCACTCAGTTTCAGGCTTAGGTCCATACTTGGGCTTCTTCCCAGGAGTAGCAACTTGCTTGCTATTCTTCTTGAAGTTCCCCTTCTTCCCTTTGCCCTTTTTCTTGAAACTAGTGGTCTTGTTAACCATCAACACTTGATGCTCCTTCTTGATTTCTACCTCTGCAGCCTTTAGCATTGCAAAGAGCTCGGGAATCGTTTTCGTCATCCCTTGCATATTATAGTTCATCACGAAGCCTTTATAGCTTGGTGGCTGTGATTGAAGTACTCTGTCAATGACACTATCATCAAGAAGATTAACTCTAAGCTGACTCAAGTGGTTATGGTACCTAGACATTCTGAGTATGTGTTCACTGACATAACTATTCTCCTCCATTTTGCAGCTATAGAACTTGTTGGAGACATCATATCCCTCAATTCGGGCATTTGCTTGAAATATTAACTTCAACTCTTGGAACATCTCATATGCTCCATGACGTTCAAAACGTCATTGAAGTCCCAATTCTAAGCCGTAACGCATGGCACACTGAACTATCGAGTAGTCACCGGCTTGACACCTTGATCTCCATCGTAGCATCGTTGTCGTCTCGTCAACTATTGCTACTACGACTATCGCTACCGCTTAGTGATAAAGTAAAGCAATTACATGGTGATTGCATTTCATACAATAAAGCAACAACCATATGGATCCTCCCAGTTGCTGATAACTCTGTTACAAAACATGATCATCTCATACAACAATTTATATCTCATCATGTCTTGACCATATCACATCACAACAAGCCCTGCAAAAACAAGTTAGACGTCCTCTACTTTGTTGTTGCAAGTTTTACGTGGCTGCTATGGGCTTCTAGCAAGAACTGTTCTTACCTACGCATCAAAACCACAATGATTTTCGTCAAGTGTGCTACTTTAACCTTCAACAAGGATCGGCCGTAGTCAAGCTCGATTCAACTAAAGTTGGAGAAACAGACACCCGCCAGCCACCAATGTGCAAAGCACATCAGTAGAACCAGTCTCATGAACGCGGTCATGTGATGTCGGTCCGGGCCGCTTCATCCAACAATACTGCCGAATCAAAGTACGACGTTGGTGGTAAAAGGTATGACTATTATTGCCCAGAACTCTTTGTGTTCTACTCGTGCATAAATCATCTATGCATAGACCTGGCTCGGATGCCACTGTTGGGGAACGTAGTAATTCAAAAAAATTCCTACGATCACGCAAGATCTATCTAGGAGATGCATAGCAACGAGACATGAGAGTGTGTCCACGTACCCTCGTAGACCGAAAGCGAAAGCGTTTAGTAACGCGGTTGATGTAGTCAAACATCTTCACGATCCAACCGATCCAAGTACCGAACGTACGGCACCTCCGTGTTCAGCACACGTTCAGCATGATGACGTCCCTTGTGCTCTTGATCCAGTTGAGGATGTGGGAGAGTTTTGTCAGCACGACGGCGTGGCGACGGTGATAATGAAGTTACCAGCGCAGGGCTTCGCCTAAGCACTATGACGATATGACCAAGGTGTTAACTATGGAGGGGGCACCGCACACGGCTAAGAGATTGTCTGTTGTGCTTTGGGGTGCCCCCTGCCCCCGTATATAAAGGAGGGAGGGAGGTGGCGTCTGACCTAGAAGGGTGCGCCAAAGGGGGAAGTCCTACTAGGACTCCCAGTCCTAGTAGGAGTCCCCCTTTCTTTTCGGAGTAGGAGAAGGGGAAAGGGAAAGAGAGAGGGAGAATGAAAGGGGGGTCGCGCCCCCTCCCCTAGTCCAAATCGGTTTGGCTAGGGGGGCGCGCACCACCTCCTGTCCGCTGGCCTCCTCTTCCCACTAAGGCCCATGAAGGCCCAATACTCCCCCGGGGGGTTCCGCTAACCTCCCGGTACTCCGGAAAATACCCGAATCACTCCGGAACCATTCCGGTGTCCGAATATAACCTTCCAATATATCAATCTTTGTGTCTCGACCGTTTTGAGACTCCTCGTCATGTTCGTGATCTCATCCGGGACTCCGAACAAACTTCGGTCATCAAATCACATAACTCATAATACAAATCGTCATCGAACGTTAAGCGTGCGGACCCTACGGGTTCGAGAACTATGTAGACATGATCGAAACACATCTCCGATCAATAACCAATAGCGGAACCTGGATGCTTATATTGGTTCCTAGATATTCTATGAAGATCTTTATCGGTCAAACCGCACAACAACATACGTTGTTCCCTTTGTCATCGGTATGTTACTTGCCCGAGATTCGATCGTCGGTATGATCATACCTAGTTCAATCTCATTACCGGCAAGTCTCTTTACTCGTTCTATAATGCTTCATCCTGCAACTAAATCATTAATCACATTGCTTGCAGGCTTATAGTGATGAGCATTACCGAGAGGGCCCAGAGATACCACTACAAAAAAAGACACATCCGTGACATTTTGGGCCGAACGAATTTTTTTCTGTCATACTTATGACACTTCTATTATGATAATTGTGACAAAACCCGATATCATCATAGATGTGGTGGGATCCTACTTCTATGACAGAAAATGGGCTTTTCGTCCTGGGCGGGCTGGAGACGTAGCTGGGCCATCCACGACGGAAAAAACCGTGGTAGAAGCAAGGGCGAGGAAAATATCAGGGTGTTCCCGGTTATGGTGGGTGGTTGGGGCTGAGCGATGCACGGAGGTTTGCATGTTTCTCTCATACACGCACGCGCGTGGGTGCAAGGCATTGGGCTCTAACTGAACCCAAGTGAGGCGTTCGCCTACTGAACCCGAGCGATTGCACTGCAGGCTACCCGTTACTGAACCCGAGCTGTCGATCGATGGCTGTTAATTGAACCCAATCGAGCGATTCCTTCGCTACTGCTGCTAACTGAAGCCGATCAATGCTGCCTCAGGATGAACAATGAGCGTTGTTGGGGGGTGGATGAACAGTTTCCGATGGGGGGTTGGATGAACAGGACCCCGTGGTAGTAGTGGCCGTTGCCGCTGGATGAACAGGACCCCGATCGATCGAGCTGGTTGGGGCTCGATGAATAGGACCCCGTGGAGGGCTGGATGAACAGGACGACCCCGTGGAGGGATGGATGAACAGTAGCCGGTGGAGGGCTGGATGAACAGTAGCCCGTGGAGGGGTGGTTGAACAGGACCCCCGTGGAGAGGGCTGGTTGAACAGTAGCCGGTGGAGTAGCACGCGGTGGAGGCTGGATGAACAGGAGCCCGTGGATGAACAGTCGCAGGTGGAGGCTGGAGGAGGTCGACGGTGGATGAACAGTAGCCCGTGGAGGCTGGAGGAGGTCGACGGTGGAGATGAACAATATCCTGTGGAGTCCTGTTTTGCGGTACGCCACACCCCACCCGATAAACATGACCCCTGTTTCGACCGTAGCGCTCAAACACAAGTCTGTTTCCTCCGTTTTGTGGTACGCCACACCCCTCCCGATCAACACGACCCCATTTTGACCGTGGGAGGTCCAACAGAAGTCTGTTTCCTCCATTTTGCGGTACGCTAGACCCCTCCCGATGAACAGGATCCCATTTCGAACGTGGCGGTCGAACACATGGCCGTCTCCTCCGTTCTGCAATACGCCAGGCCTTGTTTCCATCGGCTGTTCCATCCAAGCCCTCCCGATGAACACGACGATGCATTCCGTTCCGACCCAGCCGGTTGGCTCCCCATGAACATGACGACGACGCAATTTCTCCGTTCTGACCCAACCATGTACACGAGCCCTGTCCGTACGTATGCGCGAGTAGGTGTTAGAGACCCCTCCCATATGTACGTACGTGGTCGTATTTACTTTCTTGCACCCTGGCCGCTGTACGTCTGTGTACATGCTACGTGCGCGCCTCTACTACGACACGTGCGCGCCTCTACATCGACTAGTATGTATGTACACTTCGCGACCAGAATGACAACGCTACGCACGCTTCGACCAGGTGGGTCCCGACTGTCAGGCACTTCCTTGCATGCGAAGATGTAGCTGGTGGGTCCCAGCAATCAGGGGGCAAATCATTTTTTTTGCCCGGACGCACTTCCTTGCGTGCGAAGATGTAGCTGATGGGTCCCAGCAGTCAGGGGGGAAACATTTTTTCGTGAAATACGGTGGCCCATCCGGTGGGTCCCTGCTATGAGGTGGAGGAATAATTATTTTGCCGTAATAAGGAGGCACTTCCTTGCGGCTGCCGTGGACCCAGCTATCAGCCTCTCCACATACAGTACTCTTCCGATGGAAGTCGGTCGTTGAACACATTCACCATGCCGTGCTGAGAGCACCACGACGATGGACAACAGCGAGGCCTAGGAAGGGGACAACACAGAGTCGGGGACGATGCGGTAGTGGATGCCCACGCAGAGAGGAGTACGAGGGTTCACTGGTTCGGATGCGGTGTGAGGCTGCCATCACCACAAAATAACAGGGGGTGTGGGTGAGTGGAGGGATGGCCTGGGCCTCGCCAGTGGTGGGAGTGGTAGGGAGCGGTGAGGCCTCCGTGGCAGCACAGCCGACCACGGGAGGCAGGAGCAGGCGGCACGACCGGCTCTGCTTTGGGCGGCTGGAGCAAGAAGACCAGAGGTTGAAGAAGCACTACAGCCGTTGGATGGACATCGTACGGTCACTGGAGCTAGAATTGTGCATATTGACTAAGTTGACAAAGTCCTCCGTCCCCATCAACTTAGTAGGCCCACAAGTCAGCCTCCCACTATACTGGGTCCCAGCTAGTAGGGGGAGTATTCATTTTTTTTTCCGTAATAAGGAGGCACTTCCTTGCGTGCGAAGATATCGCTGGTGGGTCCAAGCTGTCAGCGGCGGTTACATTTTTTTCACAAAATACAGATGTTCTTTCGATGGGTCCCAGATGTCAGGTGGAGGAATCATTATTTTGCGCGTAATAAGGAGGCATTTCCTTGCGAGTGGCCGTGGACCCAGCTGTCAGCCTCTTGCTACGTCTTGAGTTTGCGTTGGTTTTCCTTGAAGAGGAAAGGGTGATGCAGCAAAGTAGCGTAAGCATTTCCCTCCATTTTTGAGAACCAAGGTATCAATCCAGTAGGAGGCTCCTCAAAAGTCCCACGCACCTACACAAACAAACAAGAACCTCGCAACCAACGCAATAAAGGGGTTGTCAATCCCTTCACGGCCACTTGCGAAAGTGAGATCTGATAGAGATAATATGATAAGAGAAATATTTTTGGTATTTTTGTGATATAGATTGGAAAGGTAAAGATGCAAGTAAAAGTAGATGATAAACTTATATGATAAAATATAGACCCGGAGGCCATAGGCTTCACTAGTGGCTTCTCTCAAGATAGCATAAGTATTACGGTGGGTGAAAAAATTACTATCGAGCAATTGATAGAAAAGCGAATAATTATGAGATTATCTAGGCATGATCATGTATATAGGCATCACGTCCGTGACAATTAGATTGACTCCTGCCTGCATCTACTACTATTACTCCACACGTCAACCGCTATCCAGAATGCACTAGAGTATTAAGTTCATAAGAACAGAATAACGCATTAAGAAAGATGACATGATGTAGAGGGATAAACTCATGCAATATGATATAAACCCCATCTTTTTATCCTCGATGGCAACAATACAATACATGCCTTGCTGCCCCTGCTGTCACTGGGAAAGGACACCGCAAGATTGAACCCAAAGCTAAGCATTTCTCCAATTGCAAGAAAGATCAATCTAGTAGGCCAAACCAAACTGATAATTCGAAGAGACTTGCAAAGATAACTTAATCACAAATAAAAGAATTCAGAGGAGATTAAAATATTTGTCATAGATAAACTTGATCATAAACCCATAATTCATCGGATCTCGACAAACACACCGCAAAACGAGTTACATCGAATAGATCTCCCAGAAGATCGAGGAGAACTTTGTATTGAGATTCAAAGAGAGAGAAGAAGCCATCTAGCTAATAACTATGGACCCGAAGGTCTGTGGTAAACACTCACAACTCATCGGAAGGGCCTTTAGAGATGATGTAGAGGCCCTCCGTGGTTGATTCCCCCTCCAGCGGAGCACCGACGAAGGCTCCAAGATGGGATCTCACGGATACAGAAGGTTACGATGGTGGAAATAGTTTTTCGTGGTGCTCCTCGATGGTTTCAAGGTATGTGGGTATATATAGGAGGAAGAAGTAGATCGGTGGACGCTCGGGGGGGGGCACGAGGGTGGGGGGCGCCCACTTGTAGGGGGCGCGCCGGGCACCCTCGTGGCCACCTCCTCTGTTGCTTGACGTCCACTCCAAGTCCCCTGGATCACGTTTGTTCCAAAAAGATCGCTCCCGAAGGTTTCATTCCGTTTGGACTCCGTTTGATATTCCTTTTCTTCGAAACTCTGAAATAGGCAAAAAAAACAACAATTCGGGCTGGGCCTCCGGTTAGTAGGTTAGTCCCAAAAATGATATAGAAGTGTAAAGTAAAGCCCATAAACGTCCAAAAACGGGTAATATAATAGCAAGGAGCAACCAAAAATTATAGATACGTTGGAGACGTATCAAGCATCCCCAAGCTTAATTCCTGCTCGTCCTCGAGTAGGTAAATGATAAAAATAGAATTTTTGATGTGGAATGCTAGCTAGCATAATTCTCAATGTAATTTTCTTTATTGTGGCATGAATGTTCAGATCCAAATTATTCAAAATAAAATTTCATATTGACATAATAAATAGTAATACTTCAAGCATACTAACTAAGCAATCATGTCTTCTCAAAATAACATGGCTAAAGAAAGTTCATCCCTATAGAATCATATAGTTTGGTCATGCTCCATTTTTGTCACACAAGAATGCTCTCATCTTGCACACCCCCGATGACAAGCCAAGCAATTGTTTCATACTTTAGCAATCTCAAACTTTTTTCAACTTTCACGCAGTACATGAGCGTGAGCCATGGATATAGCACTATGGGTGGAATAGAATATGATGATGGAGGTTGTGTGGAGAAGACAAAAAGAAGGAGAAAGTCTCACATTGACGAGGATAATCAACGGGCTATGGAGATGCCCATCAATTGATGTCAATACGAGGAGTAGGGATTGCCATGCAACAGATGCACTAGAGCTATAAATGTATGAAAGCTCAACAAAAGAAACTAGTGGGTGTGCATCCAACTTGCTTGCTCACGAAGACCTAGGGCATTTTGAGGAAGCCCATCGTAGGAATATACAAGCCAAGTTGTATAATGAAAAATTCTCACTAGTATATGAAAGTGACAACATAAAAGACTTTCTATATGAAGAACATGGTGCTACTTTGAAGCACAAGTGTGGAAAAGGATACTAACATTGCCCCCTTTTTATTTTATTTTTTTCTTTCTTTTTTTCTTTTGGGACCCTTTTTTTCTTTTGTCCTTTCTTTTTTTCTTTGGCCTATCTTTTTTTTTGCCTTTCTTTTTTTGGTCTTTCTTTTTTTTATTTGGGGACAATGCTCTAATAATGATGATCATCACACTTCTATTTATTTACAACTCATGAATTACAACTCAAAACTAGAACAAGATATGACTCTGTATGAATGCCTCTGGCAGTGTACCGGGATGGGCCATAAATCAAGAGTGACATGTATAAAAAATTATGCATGGTGGTTTTGCCACAAATATGATGTCAACTACATGATCATGCAAGGCAATATGACAATGATGATGCATGTCATGATGATGAACGGAACGGTGGAAAGTTGCATGGCAATATATCTCGGAATGGCTATGGAAATGCCATAATAGGTAGGTATGGTGGCTGTTTTGAGGAAGATATAAGGAGGTTTATGTGTGATCGAGCGTATCGTATCACGGGTTTGATGCACCGCTAAGTTTGCACCAACTCTCAAGGTGAGAAAGGGCAATGCACGGTACCGAAGAGGCTAGCAATGATGGAAGGGTAAGAGTGCGTATAATCCATGGACCCAACATTAGTCATAAAGAACTCATATACTTATTGCAAAAATCTACAAGTCATCAAGCACTACGCGCATGCTCCTAGGGGGTAGGTTGGTAGGAAAAGACCATCGCTCATCCCCGATCGCCACTCATAAGGATGACAATCTAAGAACACCTCATGTTTCAACTTTGTTACACAACTTTTACCATACGTGCATGCTACGGGACTTGCCAACTTCAACACAAGCATTCTTTAAATTCACAATTACCCAACTAGCATGACTCTAATATTACCACCTCCATATCTCAAAACAATTATCAAGCATCAAATTGATCATAGCATCCAATTCACTTCGTATGATAGTTTTTATTATACCCAACTTGGATGCCCATCATTCTAGGACCAATTTTATAACCATAGAAAATACCATGCTGTTCTAAAAGACTCTCAAAATAATATAAGTGAAGCATGAGAGATCAACAATTTCTACAAAATAAAGCCACCGCCGTGCTCTAAAAGATATAAGTGAAGTACTAGAGCAAAACTATCTAGCTCAAAAGATATAAGTGAAGCACATAGAGTATTATAATAAATTCTAATCAAGTGGGATTCTCCCAAAAGGTGTGTATAGCAAGGATGATTGTGTTAATCTAAAAAGCAAAGACTAATATCATATAAGACGCTCCAAGCAAAACACATATCATGTGGAGCTCCATATAAAGTTACCGATAGACGAAGACGAAAGAGGGGATGCCTTCCGGGGCATCCCCAAGATTAGGCTTTTGGTTATCCTTGAATATCTTGGGGTGCCATGGGCATCCCCAAGCTTAGGCTCTTGCCACTCCTTATTCCATAGTCCATCAAATCTTTAGCCAAAACTTGAAAACTTCACAACACAAAACTCAATAGGAAATCTCATAAGCTCCGTTAGTGCAAGAAAGAAAAACCACCACATAAAGTACTGTAATGAACTCATTCTTTTTTTATATTGGTGTTAAACCTAATGTATTACAACTTCTCTATGATTCATACCACTTAATACTAGCCATAGATGCATCAAAATAAGCAAACAACACACGAAAAACAGAATCTGTCAAAAACAGAACAGTCCGTAGCAACCTGTAACTCTCGAATACTTATGGAACTCTAAAAATCCTACAAAAATAGTAAGTCCTGGGAAATTTGGCTATTGATCTACATAAAAAAGAATCAATGCAAAATCACGTTTCTGTGAATTACTAAAATTATTTTCGTGCGTTCAAAGTTTCTGTTTTTCAGCAGAATCAAATTAACTATCACCATAGGTTATGCTATAGGTTCTACTTGGCACAAACACTAATTAAAACATGAAAGCACATCTAAACAGAAGGTAGACGAAATATTTATTACTAAACATAAGCAAAAACAAAAAATAAAGATAAAATTGGGTTGCCTCCAACTAGCGCTATCGTTTAACGCCCCTAGCTAGGCATAAAAGCGAGGATAGATCTAAGTAGTGCCATCTTTGGCACTCAATTGATAAGTAGCTCGCATGATAGATTCATAAGGTAATTTAACTTTCTTTCTTGGAAAGTGTTCCATGCCTTTCCTTAATGTAAATTGGAATCTAATATTCCCTTCCTTCATATCAATAATTGCACCAATCGTTCTAAGGAAAGGTCTACCAAGAATAATAGGACAAGAAAGATTGTAATCTATGTCAAGAACGATAAAATCCACGGGCACATAGTTCCTATTTGCAACAATAAGAACATCATTGATTCTTCTCATAGGCTTCTTAATGGTGGAATCCGCAAGGTGCAAATTTAAAGAGCAATCATCAAAAACATGGGAACATAGAATATCACATAAAGTTTTAGGAATCGTGAAAACACTAGCACCCAAATCACGCAAATCATAGCACTCATGATATTTAATTTTAATCTTTATAGTAGGTTCCCACTCATCATAAAGTTTTCTAGGTATAGAAACTTCCAAATTAAGTTTTTCCTCATAAGATTGCATCAAGGCATCAACAATATGTTTGGTAAAAGCTTTATTTTGACTATAGGCATGAGGAGAATTCAACACGGAATGCAACAAGGAAATATAATCTATTAAAGAACAATTATCATAATTAAGTTCCTTCAAATCCAAGATAGTGGGTTCAATGCTATTTAAAGTCTTGACCTCTCCAATCCCACTTTTACCAATTTTAGCATCAAGATATAAAAACTCTGAATCATTGGGACGCCTTTTAACTAAAGTTGACTCATCTCCAGTCCCATCATTATTAAGATTCATATTGAAAAACAAAGATTTAATAGGGGAAACATCAATAACTTTTAGATCTTCATCATTATTTTCATGGAAACTAGAAGAACACGCTTTTACAAAGCAATCTTTCTTAGCACGCAATCTAGCGGCTCTTTCCTTGCACTCATCAATGGAAATTCTCATAGCTTTGAGAGACTCATTGATATCATGCTTAGGAGGAGTAGATCTAAGTTTCAAAGAATCAACATCAAGCGAAAGTCTATCAACGTTCCTAGCCAAATCATCAACTTTAAGCAGTTTTTCTTCAAGCAAAGCATTAAAATTCTTTTGGGAGATCATAAATTCTTTAACACTATTCTCAAAATCAGAGGGCATCTTATTAAAATTTCCATAAGAATTATTGTAGGGATTTCCATAATTATTAGAGGAATTACTAGGGAATGGTCTAGGATTAAGGTTTCCTCTATAAGCATTGTTACCAAAATTATTCCTACCAACAAAATTCACATCCATAGATTCATTATTATTCTCAAACAAAGTAGACAAAGGCATATCATTGGGATCAATAGGAGCACTCTTATTAGCAAATAATTTCATAAGTTCATCCATCTTTCCACTCAAAACATTAATTTCTTCTATAGCCTGCACTTTTTTACTAGTAGATCTTTCGGTGTGCCATTGAGAATTATTAGCCATAATATTATCAAGGAGTTTAGTAGCTTCTCCTAAGGTGACTTCCATAAAAGTGCCTCCCGCAACCGAATCTAAAAGATTTCTAGAAGCAAAACTCAAGCCGTCATAAAATTTTTGTATGATCATCCATAAATTCAAACCATCAGTAGGGCAATTGCGAATCATTAATTTCATTCTTTCCCAAGATTAGGCAACATGCACATGATCAAGTTGTTTGAAATTCATAATATCGTTCCTAAGAGAGATGATCTTAGCGGGAGGAAAATATTTAGAGATAAAAGCATCTTTGCACTTATTCCACGAATCAATACTATTCTTAGGCAAAGACGAAAACCAAACTTTAGCACGATCTCTAAGTGAAAACGGAAATAACTTCAATTTAAGAATATCATTATCCGTATCTTTCTTCTTTTGCATCTCACACAAATCAACAAAGTTGTTTAGATGGGTAGCGGCATCTTCACTAGGAAGACCGGAGAATTGATCTTTCATAATGAGATTCAACAAAGTAGCATTGATTTCACAAGACTCAACATCATTAAGAGGAGCAATCGGACACTACTAGGAAAAGGCCTATTAATGGCGCACCGGTTTTGCCTACTAATGGCGCACTACCGGTGCACCATTAGTATCACGCCACTAGTATTTTTTTACTAATGGCGCACCACTGGTGCGCCATTAGTATCTGGTATGCTAATGGCGCGCTGTGCGATGCGCCATTAGTATGTAACACCATCGCCATTAGTATGCCTCCCGGGGGGCCATATGTAACCATGTGCTTTGTCATACTAATGGCGCACTCTGTCGTGATGCGCCATTAGTATCCTTTGGCATACTAATGGCGCACCTTGTGGTGATGCGCCATTAGTATGAATATTTGTTTTTTTTACTTTTCTGATTTTTGCACAGGTTACAAAATATATTATTGGACAGAATATAAACAGCAGCACACAACAACAGCAGATTCATCGAATACAATAGAAGATTAGTCTCCGAATACAATTCATCATATTAGTCACCGAATTCAAAAGACCGAACAAAGATAAAACATTACAAGTCTCAAGACCGCGAGTATCGAGTTTGTCTTCACATTACAAGTCGATATCGATCATCTAAACTACCATCACATAGAAGAGAGCTGCGGTCATCACGATGAGCATCATCGCGATCAAACTGGTCTTCATCCGGTTCCTCCAACGCCGCTCCTCTCCTCCCGCTAGATAGCGGGCGTATCTAGATTCGGCCTCCGCCCTAGTGGTGTACCCTTTGTAACTGTTACCGCTGAAATGGTGAACCTGTCTCCGACACTCCTCCCGATCGTCGAGACTCAGAACCTTACCCTTGTACACGACATACGACGGCATATCTATGCACAAGCCAAACAACAGACAATACATAAGCAATATGTAAGTATGCAACAAAAGGATCGGAAGAGAAAAGCAAGACATTAATAGCACGATTCATGGTCCTACTAATAAATAGCATCGATTACATCTAAGTTGAACGACTGTCCAAACCAAAGAGACATACGAATTTATTAAAGTTTAATTACAACATGAGCCAATCAATGTTTCTGAACTACACATCACTACTTTTGACTCGACTCATCGGACAGTTGCGTGGATGAAGCCACCGTTTGTCATGATGGTCATTAAATCGCGGTTGTTGTCACCCTGCATTTGTAGCATTCCATCTATCTCATTGTTGGACGGTTGATATCTGAGGAAGAACTGCCCCGAGGTATGAAGGACATCTTGATGGATGATGTCTGCAAACTCCGACTGGATGCGAAAGAATTCTTGTCTGAGGTCAGCGTCCTAGATTTCCGACAAGTTCGCGGCCCAATCTTTGAGATTATCTGGTAGCAGAAGGTGATGATGGTCCCTTACGATCGCCCACATGTGATGGAGGGCGTAGTAGGCATCCTTCTGACCGCCAGGCGGCTGCTTGACGCAGTAGAACTTCGTACTGTGTGAGAACATGTGCTTGCCGTACTTATGGACTGCCCTGGTGAAGGTGCCTCCAGATTTGGCGTAGCCGGGGAGAACATCATCAAGAACTTTCTTGACATTTGTGTAGTCTATCTTGGAGTTACGGTTCAGGTCGAAATACGTGGCCATGGAATATTTCGGCTTAAGAGGATGAGTGTGCAATGTGTCACCGCACGTAACACGGAATGTTAGAAAAAAGAACGATCGAAATCTAGGAAATCATATGTTACGGGGCAGTTAAGGGATGACTTACTCGGGAAAGTAAGCCACAAGGAAGTTATCCTTATCTGGATTTGCCAGAATGATGCCTTCGAGGTGTGAACTCGCAACTTGGCGGTCCCCAGCGCTGCTCAAGTGCTTGGCACGCATGTAGAAGGGGTCAACTATCACGATGTCCGGGGTCTTGTCTCTAATGATCCGCATCTCCATACTTAGCGAAAACAGCCGAACGAAGGTGTAGTGCAGCAGATGAAGGTTAAACATAGCAAAGATGTCATCAAACTGCAGGACGATCGTACCCCCGATGTCGCCATCCACAAAGCCCTTGCCCTCTGGCACCTTGGCCACAAAACCGGGTATGCCACATCATTCTCTCTGAGACGCCACTTCTCCAAAGAAAGAACACTGTCTTGTAGAATCCGCATAGCACCGGTTGCAGCATTGAGCATATTTGGCGATAGCATCACCCTACCTGCCACATGCACCCTCCTCGAGATATCCTTAGGTGAAGGTGGCCCGTCCTGAGCACGGATCGAAGTCGGTGCCGGCTGGCTCGCACCGGCGCCCTTGTTAGTCTTTCATTTCCATCCCTTCTTCTTGATCTCCTGTAATGGGACCGAGTTTTGCTCACAGACCGCCTTCTTGATCATGTTGGGGCTGATAATATTTCGCACCTCAGCTATCCGAGGCTCGGTGAAGGCGGGAGCTGGAGGCGTCTCCTGAGAACTGAACGCCAGACGACGCTTGTTGCAATTGGATTTCTCCGCCATACCAGCTAGATTGCGGTCGTCTTGGTTGGGTTCTTGAGAAAGAGGCCCGCAGAACTCGTCAGCGTACCCATGTTCGGCAAAGTACTTATCGACTTTGGTAAATGTACCATCGTTGTTGTCGTCATCATCTGGATCCTGTGCCATAGGGCTGTCCGGATCCTGTGCCATAGGGATGTCCGGCATAGGGATGTCCGGCAGGTCTGGTAGCGTTGCGGCGTTCTTGCCATGGCTTGGCGCCGGCACAACTGGCGGTCTTGTCTGTGGGGTGGTGTCCCCCGCCCCCAAACGAATCTGGCTCTTCGGCCAAAGCAGGGCGATTCTGCAGCGCCGAGGGTCATCTCATCTTCTTCGTCCGCCCCAGTGGTCGAATCGGAGGTAACAGCTCGTCGCAGCCTAGCAGCACCCGAACCACTTCAACCCTATACACTGCGGGTGGCATCGGATTACCGTGGAACATGGGGTTGCCCGGTTGAACGATTCTGCCCTTGGTGACATCGACCAACTCGCCGCCCACAAAGTGCAGAAGAGTGCAAGGAACGTTGGTGGCGCCCTGCGAAAACATGTAGGGCGTCAGGGATGCCCAGTCAAAGGCAAGGAGATGAAGTCATCGGCCGAGAGGCTTAGTTACCGTGATGCCGTCGAGCTTGGCTAATGTCGAGGCACAGCCAACAGCTGGCGTGCAACTGACGGAGGGGCCGCTTGCTGGAGAGGTGCCAGCCGGCGTACACCCGGGTGCATTAATCTCCAATGCCCGTGCCGGCGTCGGAGACACGAATACCGCCTCCGCCAGAGACACCAATGGCGCCGCCGGAGACACCAATGGCGCCGCTGCTGGCCAGGCGAAGTTGTTGCCATGAAGCTGGGAACCGGGAGGCCCTGATGGCGCCCGCAATCCACGCCGTCGACCCATGAATCAACGTAGGCACCATGGTGTTGAGCTTCGTTCCCAATTGTTGTTCCACTTGCTTTTGGACAAGCTCCAGAATCCGCGCCACTTGTGCCTTGAGTGCTTCAACCTCGCACGACTGGCTTTCCGAGCTGGTCTTTTTCTCCTTTCGCCCAGCTGCGGTATAGTATGACGACCATTTTGTGGACAAGCCTTTGCCGGTCACACGACCAGCTGACGTCGGCTTACTGAGCTTATCCTTGTTTTTCATTATGTTCAATGCCCTATTTAAAGGGGTGTCTAAAGGGGAGCTCTGAGATGACCCCGCACTAATGCTTTCAGTGTCCTGCGGAAGGAACGTGAACCATTTAGAAATATTGGGGATTAATTAGAATGCAACCATATGGAGATAATTACACGGGGGTGTATTCCTTACCATAACAAGCTCGAGTGCCTTGATCTTCGGATCCGTGGTAAGCACCTTTGTTACCGGGTCCTCCTTGTACCGAGCCCTGAGAAAGTTCCTGGTCTGCTTGTCACGGTAATTCTCTAAGCGGGGCGGTAGGCCTTGCTCGGCACGCTTCGCGTCCTCCTTGTCCCATATAGGCTCCGCCACTTTGTAACCGCCAGGACCGAGTTGGCGGACCCCTAAGTTCAGCTTCCACATTTCTTTCCCCCACTGACTTGATTCGGAGGTTGCGCTGCTCTCGCACTTGATCTTGAACTCCTTGTACTCATTTTCGCTCATCAAAGGATATTTCGCCTTGATCTTGTCATAATTACCACCTTTGTTAATCATTGCCTTCACCGTGCTTCTCCAAGTAGGCAGGGTCGTGCTCATCCTCGTGAGGCGATCTTTCACTTTATTCCACGAGAGGCGTGTTTGCAAACTCAGCGGGAACTTGTATCGTTCGTGAAGCTTCATGAAGAGGAGGCTGTGCAAATTCCCGTGGTCCTTATGCCTTAGGTTCTTGGTGTTGATCGAGACGGTGCTCCGGAGAATGCACCCGAGCTGAACCGAGTACCCCTTGACTACTTGTTTGGGCGCCGTCGGATTCCCGTCGAGTCCTCTTCAAGAATTCCTCCTCGACGGTGCGCGCGCTCGCGCCGCCGTCCTTCCGTTGCCTCTTCGGTTGGCTGCCATCTGTGTGTGCGCCGCCATCATCAGTGGTGGCATCCTCGGCGGCACCATCAGTGGTATCATCCCCGACGCCACTAGGGGTTGTGTAGTCAGGATCGGTGTCTTCCGCGGCGTCCTCATAGCGGTGAGGTTGTTCCTCCAACTCCTGGGACAGCTCCCAGAATTGCTTGCCGCTCGAACCGCCGGCCTCATCGTTGTGGGCCATGTTTCGCCCTAAATAGGAAAAAAATTTGGTCAAAAAGTTGGTTATTGTCAAGGAACAAGATCATGGTCTCATCATTTAGGGTTTGTCGACACCGAGGCATCCTAAAAGCCAAGCTTTTATCATTTAGGGTTTGTCGACGCCGAGGCACCCTAAAAGCCTAAGAGTACATCATTTAGGTTCTCATCGACACCGAGGCACCCTAAAAGCCAAGGTTTCATCATTTAGGGTTTGTCGATGCTGAGGCACCCTAAATGCTAAGTTTTCATCATTTAGGGTTTATCGATGCCGAGGCACCCTAGGTTGGGCCTAATCACTTGGCACTAATCAGTTGGCTCTATTGCCACCTATGTTGGGTTTATCATCTAGGTTTTATCGATGCTGAGGAGAATTTCTAAGTTGGGCCTAATCACTTGGCTCTCACCGCCACCTATGGTTTAATGCAGCAAGAATAAAGGGCGATTGATCCTACTTAATTAAGTACTAAGATACCTGGCCCATGCATTAGTAGCAAGTACCTCATATGTCCGATTTTAGCAAAGTCATGCTAAAATTCACGGAAAATTTCAGCATGACCATTGCTGAAAATAGGACATATGGAGTACCCGAATTTGCGGAACGGAAGTTAATCGACATTCCGCAAACTCAAGGGCCGCTTCGGTACTGCAAAATCATTATCCCAGCGTAATGAAGTCGCCAATGGGTCATTTCAAAGATCACAAGTAGCATCATCACAAGTACAACATCATCACAAGTACAACAACAGTAAGTGAATACAGGCATAACAATGGCAACAACAGGTTTATTCTTCTTCTTCATAAACATTAATTGGTGTGGGTGACTCTATCTGCCCTCTAATGACTCACTCAACTTAACAGGACAACCCACAAGCATTGTTTTGATTCCAACAGCTGCTGTAAAATACATCCAGCAAATGCTCTAAAATCGGAAATACTACCCCCCAAATCTTTAGCACAATTATGAAAATACATGGTCTTCTAGTTACAATACTATGCCCCAACAGTCAAAATTTCAAACCACACACTTACTTTCAACTATAAACAAAATTGACTTGCTGATTAATGAACAGTGGCTAAAGATATATAAAACTCCATTGCAAATGTGCCATGTCAATAAAACAACTCATGGAAGTAAACTACTAGCAGGCTCAAAAGTCAAGTAAACTGAAGATTGTGACAGCTTGCAAACACAGGACCATGTCATTATCATGGCAGTCCACTATATATTTTTATGACAAAATACATCATTATCGGGGCACATTATGGCCATTTTCTTACATGATGCTAACTGTACCCTAATCGAACATATTTCTCACCTTGAGGTGTTCTTTTGCCGACCGCTCCTAACTTCACTTCCTTTACCTCCTTGGAAACCTGAAATATGCAGATGTTAGAAAGGTTCTAATTTGTATATGATGATTCTAAGAAAAGGGAAAAGGTGTATCAAGAAGAGATTCACATGTGTGGCTGTTAGCCATTACAAACTTAAATTTATCTATTTCTGTATCTCACAAACTATCATAAATGAATAATAGTACACTTAGGAGCTCACTGAAAAGCAATGACATATTCATGATCTAGTTTAGCAACAGGTTGCAAATACTTAACTGTCTAGAACATCACAGCATGCACAGTAATAAGAATAATGTAAACATTTGGCTTAGTTATAAGCATAGTATACTTCTTATAAACTGAAAGTGGAACTACTCACAATGAAGAAGTATTAGCAGATAGTTTGTCAACTCATGAAATGACATTTTTTTCAGCCCAAAATGGATGCCATTTTATAACATTGCATAGCGTTAGTCAGATAGAGCTGAGCCTTTCACCACTATATAACTTATGTCATGGCGAATGATTCTCTTTTTTTGAGGAAACTTGTTCCTCTAATTTTCCATGCATGTTTTTGCTGGTGATCCTCTGTTTTAGTTGTGCAGACCACAACTGTGTTTGCACGTATGCCATCCATATGTATTTATCTAGATGTTTATCATATTTTGGAGTTCCAAATTATACTGCAGAACAAACTATTTTTTTGCCTAGAATGATTATTCACTAGTCTTGTTTGGATATCAATGCTTGCATCTTCTAATGCTTGTTAGGTGAGAATTTAGTTTTCCATAGAAACAGGTGTGCTTGCGCATTAGTTTTCCATTGCTAACCCTAGAACACGGGGGAAGAGGGCTGTGGTACTCGCGGGAGGTAGCCTAGGGGGAGGAGGGGAAGGGGGGGAGAGGTGATGATTCACCTGTGGGATAACAGCAGGCTGCCGTAGGAGGGCGCCGGCGTTGAGGAGGCGGCGGGCGGCGGCGCGTCGAGGAGGAGGAGGCACGTCGAGGAGGAGGCGGCGCGTCGAGGAGGAGGCGGCGTGTCGAGCTTGCCACCCACCTTGGAGCCGGAACCCTAGGGCGTGCAGGCGCGGCGAACGGAGGGGACGGAGGGGACGGACGGGCGGCGGCTTCATGGGAGGCGGGCTCGGGGAGGCGGTGCTCGAGGGGAGGAAGGGAGAGGGAGGCGGCGGCGTGTGGGCGGCTGGGCGGACGGAGGCGGCGAATGGCGGGGCGCGGAGGCGTGGGCGGCTCTGGCGCGTCTGGTTGGGGTCGATCGAGGGGAATCTAGCGAGGGAGGGAGGGAGGACACAGTGCGAGGGCAGTAGGTGGAGTGGGGGGAGGGTTCTAATGGCGCACCACCACCTCGTGCGCCATAAGTACGACTATTCTAATGGCGCACCTCCCCTCGGTGCGCCATTAGAATTTTGTTTTAATCTAGCTCGACTTGTCAGGTTATATACCACCTAACCCTATCTACAACAGAACCCGCCCACTAGCCCGACCGGTCAAGACGCACACACACACACCAGAGGTCTGGGTTCGATTCCTGAGCTCCCCAATATTTTTATGCATTTTAAATGCTGTTTGATATTTATTTGTGTTTAAATATGTTCAAACTTGTTTAAATCATAACAGTAATATTTTTTATAAAAACTGTAATAATTTTTTTAAAAATATGTTCAAATTTGTTACATGAAAATATCATCGGCGGCGGCAGTGGAGCGGGGGAGGGTGCGGGGGGTGCCCGTTGGCGGCGGTGGAGCGGGGGAGGGTGCGGGGGGCCGGGTGCTCGTCGGCGGCGGTGGAGCGGGGGAGGGTTGCGATGGGTCGTTGGCAGCGGTGGAGCTAGCGGGGGAGGGTGCGGGTGGGATCGAGATCGAGATGGAGGGGCAATCGAGATCGAGATGGAGGGGGATCGAGATCAACTGTCCTCATGAATTCAAAAAGTGCCCATGAAATTTAAAAATATTCATGATATCAAAAAGTGCCCATGAAATACAATCGAGAAATGAAGACTATGATTTAAATACAATCGATCTTAGCTAGCTATCTATTCACAATCTTCATGCCCTTCTTTTTCGCAAATGGAGTTCTTCTGTGGAACGGACGTCCTTTAGGTAGGGTGGTCCTGCTTCTTCTTGTGATGTGTGCTGCTACTTCATCGTCGTCGTCATGTTCGATCTTCAGGTCGCCGTACTTGTCGAAGTCTTGCTCATTGGCTACTCCATTCATTCCGATGATCTTCCTTTTGCCTCTCCTCACGACAACACGACTGGGCTTTGACGGGTCGGTAATGAAGAAGCATTGGTCCACTTGGGAAGCCAGTACCCATGGCTCATTTTTGCGGTGACGTTTGCGCCCATGATCTTGATTTGGCCGGGTATAACCATGGTGGTGAAATACCGGTCTTCTTTTAGGACGCTCTTGGCCCATCTGACATGAAACATCGGGACCTTCTCTCCAGCGTAGCTCAGCTCCCAGATCTCCTCGATCCTTCCGTAGTATCTGTCCTTGTCGTTACCGGTGTAGGATTCCATCGTTACCCTGGAGTTCTGATAACCATCACTCTTCATGTCCTTGTTCTTGGTGTAGAATGTGTAGCCATTGATATCGTACGCCTCATATGTCATCAGGTTGTGCTCGGCGCCCTGTGACAAGGCGAATATGAGTTGTTCCTCCGCGGAAGAATCCTCATGTAAAGGGTACGACAGAAGCTTCTGCTTGAACCAACGCGTGAAACATGAGTTGTGCTCTTTGATTATATCTCCGTCCGTCCTCTGTTGGCCTCGGTCATTGTACGTCTTCTCAATAAAGGTTTTGTGCTCTACCACCCAAGGATCGACCACGTCTATGTGTTGTAGCGCAACTAGGTTTGCTCTTTCAAAGTCGGCGAGTCGACCCTCGATATCGACATGCATTTCATGGCGACCCTCACGGTGACCCCATCCAAATAACTTCGCCGAGGTGCTGTTGACGGCGGACCAGCGGGTTCTCGATGCCTAGATAATTTGTGCGATGGGAGATACACTCTTGATCGAAAAGCCCTCGCTATACTTCCTCTCGGGCGTGACATGTTGCGAGCGTATCCTGTGATGACACCATTCATCCTTTCGAGCGGCATCATCTTTGTGCAGAACGTCGGCCGAGTTGGATGATATCCTCCACGATATGGACCAGCAGATGCACCATAACGTCGAAGAATGCGGCGGAAGTACATCTCAAGCTCGCATAGTATCACCACGATCTCTTCTTGTAGCCTTCGAGTTGCCTCACGCCAATCGACTTCCGAGATGACATCAAAAAGTTGCATAGGCCAAATAGCATTTCACGGATGTGCCGTCCATGATCCCACGGATTGCAATCGAAGTATCTCAGATCATCGAGACGTGATATCGTGAGACTTTATCCCGCTGAACTTCTGCTTCACTGGGTCTAGGTATCTGCTTATCTTCCCCGCGTAACCGTAAGGAAGTTTTACTCCTACGAGGCAGGTGAAAAACTGCTCGATCTCCTCCTAACTTAGAGTGAAGCACGCGGGAGGGTAGTCATTTCCGGTCTTCTTGGCCTTTTGCCTTTGCGACGAAGTTTACGTGTCTGCTTCGCCTCATCATCATCATCATCATCATCATCATCATCATCATTAGCGTGAAGCTCCTGCCTGATGCCCATTGATTTCAAGTCTGCCCTTGCTTTCGCCCATCTTTGGTCCCGTCGGCATGTTGAGCGAGTGGTACGGCGCACTCTCGCACATGTTCTTTGTGATATGCATGGCATCAAGGCTGTGAGGCACATGGTGGATCTTCCAGTACGGCAAGTCCCAGAAAACAGACCTCGTTTTCCATACCTTCAGCAGCGGCTCTGGTGCCTTTCGCTTCTTTCCCGGGTCTGGCGCCTTTTGCTTCTTTCCCGGCAGTGGGCAATCTTTCCAATTTTTCAATAGCTCATCTATTTCCTCACCGCTCCTCGTACGCGGGCGTTTTCGGGGTTCGGTTTCACCATCGAACAGATCCTTGTGTTTCCTCCACGGGTCATCGTCGCGAAGCCACCTTCTATGTCCCATGAACACGGTTTTCGAAGACCCGGGATCTCTATCTACACGGCGATCGTTGTGTCATCCATGCACCTTACGCATCCGTAAAATCCATGGACTACCTACCCCACGAGATATCCATAACCGAGATAGTCGTGCACCGTCGGGAGCAAAGGCGGCTCTCATAGGGAAATATTCTTTCTGCGGCGCCCCACGTATTGGTGGCGTTTTCCACAAGATGTCTAGCTCCTCTTCAAAGAGCCCGAATCTGATTGATGTCATTCCTGGTTGTTTCGCCCTTCAATTAACATACTCATGTGAATGTACTTCCTCTTCATGCACAACCAGGGAAGGTTGTACATCCACACAAACACAGGCCAGGTGCTATGTGTGCTTCTCACGGCTGCCAAACGGATTGACTCCATCGGTGCTCGCGCCCAAAGACGATGTTCCTTGGATCCTTCCCAAATTCGGGTATTCAAGTTCAACGCTTGCCCGGTTCGCATCCTTAGGGTGACTCAGCATCTTGTCTTTTTTATTTATCTCCGGATCATTTCCGTCATCTTCCCGCTTCTTCTCCTCCCTATCCGTGTGCCAACGCAGGAGCTTTGCTACCTTAGGGTCCGTGAAATACCGCTGCAGACGAGGAGTGATCGGAAAGTACCACACCGATGTTCGAGGAGCTTTCTTCCTCTTCTTGTATCGAGTGACGCCGCACACCAGACATATGGTAGACTCCACATGCTCGTCCCGATAAATGATGCAATTTTTCATGCACACATGGTATTTCACGTGCGGTAAATCCAAAGGACAAACGATTTTCTTCGCCTCCTCGAAACTGGTCGGGCACTTGTTCTCCTTGGAAAGACGTCCGTGCCAGAATGACATGTTCTCGTCGAAGCATGCGTCGGTCATTTTGTGTTTTACCTTCATCTCCAGAGCCATGAGCGTTACTTTCAGGCGGGTATCCTTGGGCTGCATCCTTCATACAATGGAGTAACCGCGTCTATCTCCAGTTGATCCAGCTTGGCTTTCTCTCGGGCGGCAGCTCTTGCGTTATCCGTCTGCTTGAGAAGCAGCTCTTGAATATGAGGGTCCTGCACCCAGCCTCCATTGCCGTCTGCTCCGGCATCTTCATCTTCATGATCATGCTCTTCGTCTTGATCTTCCTCATCATCATGTATGACATCTTCTACATGATGACTGTGTACAGCATCACCGTTGTGATCATGTCCTGGAGATTCTTCGTCTTCTCGCCCGCCCTCGCTGCGGTGGTTGTCTTGTTGCCCTTCCTCATTTCTTGCCCGGCCCCCATGGACGACTTCATAGTCATCTTCATCACCTTGCCACCGATAGCCATCCAAGAAACCACGCAAGAGGAGGTGGTCCCTTTTGCCGGAATCCGGGTCCGCAATAAGGCTCTTGACTTGCATCTTCAACACGTACATCTTATCTCTGTCTTGTTCTTTTGAAGCATCTCGCCTTCGTGGAGCTCAAAAACCTATTCACGATGCCTTCGGTCATCGTATGGACCATGGTCGTCATGGGTAGAGCAAAACGATATTTTAGAACCAAGAAAAAATTTGGCATGACCTTCCCTAAAAATAGGACCAAAAAGAATGCATAGTGCCAAAATTCTCGCTGAAACGGGAATGAATCAACATTCCGGCAAAATATTGGCAACTATCGCATTTCAAATATCGGTACCTGCAAATACAAACATATATGCAACACCACAAACACATGCAACACCACAAACATACATAGATCTAGCTAGGCCACAAAAAGTGCATGTGCACATTGTTGGAGCGAGCTAGGGAGAAAAAAAGTAGATCTACATCATGAAGATAGCTTTCCCCTTACTTACCTATCAAAAAAGGTAATTTCACCACTTAATTTTGATGAATCTATGGTGCAAATGAGGTGAGGAGGAGGAGGCAGCCGAAAGCTTGGAGAAGGAGGTGGAGGGAATGAAGTGGGGAAAGTGAGTGGGTAGGTGTGGCTGTCCAAAATATCTTGTTGGGGTCCCAGGTCACTAATGGTGCACCACCTGCAAATGCGCTATTAGTAACCCTGGTTACTAATGGCGCACCTGTAGGTGGTGCGCCATTAGCAGTTTTACAAAAAAGTAAAAATAAATAAATAAATATATATATACTAATGGCGCACCCGCAGTAGGTGCGCCATTACTAGTTTAAACTAGTAATGGCGCACTGTGGCACGGTGTGCCATTAGTAGTTTTGCAAAAAAAAAGGAATAAAAAAATTCAGTACTGGCGCACTTTGTGGCTGGTGCGCCATTACTAGTTAGAACTAGTAATGGCGCACTTCGGTAGGATGCGCCATCAGTATGTATGTAAAAATGAAAAAAAAATTATCAGTAGTGGCGCACCTTCTGTCTGGTGCGCCATTAATGTCTTCCACACTAATGGTGCATCATCAACTAGTGCGCCATTAGTATATAGTAGTGGTGCACTACTTTCCTGGTGCACCATTAGTGTGCATCCCATCTTTAGCCCTTTTCCTAGTAGTGGGAGTACTAAGAAAATCATTATTATTGGTATTGGAAAAAGTCACACAATTTGGTATTATCTTGCGCGATCGCGACAAGCAATCCAACACACAAGCAAACAAAAAGGCAAGCGAAAGAGAGAGGAGATTGGGAAAGAGAGGGCAAATAAAACGGCAAGGATGAAGTGGGGGAGAGGAAAACGAGAGGCAAATGGCAAATAATATAATCCGAGGGAGATGAGTTTGTGACGGGTACTTGGTATGTCTTGACTTGAGAGAAGACCTCCCGGGCAACGGCGTCAGAAATCCTTCTTGCTACGTCTTGAGCTTGCATTGGTTTGCCTTGAAGAGGAAAGGGTGATGCAGCAAAGTAGCTTAAGTATTTCCCTCAGTTTTTGAGAACCAAGGTATCAATCCAGTAGGAGGCTCCTGAAAAGTCCCACGCGCCTACACAAACAAACAAGAACCTCGCAACCAATGCAATAAAGGGGTTGTCAATCCATTCACGGCCACTTGCAAAAGTGAGATCTGATAGAGATAATATGATAAGATAAATATTTTTGGTATTTTTATGATATAGATTGGAAAAGTAAAGATGCAAATAAAAGTAGATGGTAAACTTATATGACAAAAAAATAGACCCGGGGGCCATAGGTTTCACTAGTGGCTTCTCTCAAGATAGCATAAGTATTACGGTGGGTGAACAAATTACTATCGAGCAATTGATAGAAAAGCGCATAGTTATGAGATTATCTAGGCATGATCATGTATATAGGCATCATGTCCGTGACAAGTAGACCGACTCCTGCCTGCATCTACTACTATTACTCCACACATCGACCGACTCCTGCCTGCATCTAGAGTATTAAGTTCATAAAGAACAGAGTAACGCATTAAGAAAGATGACATGATGTAGACTGATAAACTCATGCAATATGATATGAACCCCATCTTTTTATCCTCGATGGCAACAATACAATACGTGCCTTGCTGCCCCTAATGTCACTGGGAAAGGACACCGCAAGATTGAACCCAAAGCTAAGCACTTCTCCCATTGCAAGAAAGATCAATCTAGTAGGCCAAACCAAACTGATAATTCGAAGAGACTTGCAAAGATAACTTAATCACACATAAAAGAATTCAGAGGAGATTCAAATATTTCTCATAGATAAACTTGATCATAAACCCACCATTCATCGGATCTCGACAAACACACCGCCTAAAGAGTTACATCGAATAGATCTCCAAGAAGATCAAGGAGAACTTTGTATTGAGATTCAAAGAGAGAGAAGAAGCCATCTAGCTAATAACTATGGACCCGAAGGTCTATGGTAAACTACTCACAACTCATCGGAAGGGCCTTGGAGATGATGTAGAGGCCCTCCGTTGTCGATTCCCCCTCCAGCGGAACACCGGCAAAGGCTCCAAGATGGGATGTCGCGGATACAGAAGATTACAGCGCTGGAAATAGTTTTTCATGGTGCTCCTCGATGGTTTCAGGGTACATGGGTATATATAGGAGGAAGAAGTAGGTCGGTGGATGCTCAAGGGGCCCACGAGGGTGGGGGCGCACCCACCTGTAGGGGGCGCGCCGGGCACCCTCGTGGCCACCTCCTCTGTTGC
Organism: Aegilops speltoides; assembly: GCA_021437245.1. Lineage (NCBI taxonomy): Eukaryota > Viridiplantae > Streptophyta > Magnoliopsida > Poales > Poaceae > Aegilops > Aegilops speltoides. The sequence goes on from CM038147.1 coordinate 442,428,306, forward strand.
TTGACATCCACTGCAAGTCCCCCGGATCACGTTTGTTCCAAAAAGATCGCTCTCGAAGGTTTCATTCCATTTGGACTCCATTTGATATTCCTTTTCTTCGAAACACTGAAATGGGCAAAAAAATATCAATTCGGGATGGGCCTCCGGTTAGTAGGTTAGTCCCAAAAATGATATAAAATTGTAAAGTAAAGCCCATAAACGTCCAAAAACGGGTAATATAATAGCACGGAACAATCAAAATTATAGATACGTTGGAGACGTATCCCCTCTCCACGTACAATCCACTTCAGATGCATGTCGGTCGTGGACCATGCCGCGCCGAGAGCACTAGGGCGGTGGACGATGGCGAGGCCTAGGAAGGAACGACACAGAGCTAGGGAAGACTCGGCAGTTGTTTCACACGCGGAGGGGATTACGATTGTACGAGGGTTTACTAGTTCGTCTGCCATCGTCGGAGAATAACAACAGGTGTGGGTGAGTAGATGATGGCTAGGCCAGCGATGGGAGTACGGTGGGGCGGTGAGGCTGCACAAGGCAGACACGGCCTGGCTGCAAGGAGAAAGGTAGCGAGCAGTCCTACGGCGCTTGTTTCATGGGTCGGAGCAGAAGAGCAGAGATTGAAGAAGCACGACGACCGTTGGATGGACATCCAACAGTCATTGCTTGTGCCTCAACTGTTTTTAGGAAATCCTCAAATCTGTGGAAAACAACATACAACCCATTTGCCATTATTTCCAATAATTTACAGCCCATTTCCTAATTCTTAAGTTTTTTTTGGAGCCCATATTCTTTTTGTTAGCATTACAGCCCATATTGTGGCCAAGGTTAAAAAATTATATGAATTTTTGCATATTTCGGTGCAGTTCGAACTATTTTTAATCCTGAAATTTCGAGTCACGTTTAAACTGGTTTTAAATATAAATGTATATTAATATAAAATCCAACAAATTGTCCATGCATAAAAATCAATGCAATTTAAAATCTCGAAATGAAAAAAAGAAATTTGAAACTAATTGCTGGTTTGATGTGTTCTAAAAATGTACAACCCATTTCTCATTACTGATAGGCCATTTTGTCGGCCAGCCGAATGAAGCTCTCCTCGTCTTGAAAGATTTGCAGCCCAACAGGCCTAACAAAGCGACTTACTTGACAAATCACAAAAAAACTGGGCTAGTCATTTTCAAAAAAAAAAAAACTACTGGGCTGGTCTGTGGTAAACATAAAAGAAAAGGCTGTCTAGACAGGCCAGAGTGCCCTGCATAGCCCAGTTGACACTCTGCTTCCGGTTCGAAAAACAAATTAGATAAATGTCACTCCAATTATGGTAATTCATAAAAATGCCACTAAAATTTTCAAACTTTGAAAAATGCCACTGCAATTTTTGCAAACTTTGAAAAACGACACTACAATTTGCAAACTTTGAAAAACGTCACTCCAGACTTCGAAAAATGCCACTGGAAATGGCATGAAATGGCATTTTTTAAAGTTTGGAAATTGCAGTGGCATTTCTCGGAATCACCAGATTTGGAGTGACATTTATCAAATTAACCCAAAAGAAAAATAACTGGGCGAGCTGCTGGGTCCCTGGTGTCAGCCGCTCGTTGTGCAATTCTCTTGTTTATTGAATATACGTTGACAATGGCATGGGCCCCAGATGTCAAAAATCCATTAGGAGGAGCCATTTTTTATTGGCTTGCAATAAAGAGGCACTTGCTTGCGTACTGCCATGACCTTGGCGGATCCCTACTGTTATCCTCTCCACGTACAATCATCTCCTGATTGTGTACGCGTCAACCTGGTAGGCCCACAAGTCAGCCTCTAAACTCGTGGCGGACAAACACAACCCATTTAAAAAAATAACAGCCCATTCCATACGTTCAAACAGAAAGTTCAACATTCAGAGCAAAGTAACAGGTCTGATCGAGTCATCCAGATATAGAGTACTAAACTTCCACGTTGAGAACCATCATCGCCAAGTTAACTATCTACTCCCACTAATACTCTAGTAGCGTACAAGTACTAACTTACTCTTAGCTAACTAGATGATGCCGACCGCCATCTGCGGTACACGCTAGACGCCGGCACTGGCGTCCTCTGCCTCGCCTCAGACTTGCCAGAGCTGTGATAGGGCGCGTTGCTCGCGCGTGTTGGCCCATTGCATGCCGGTCTGGTCCACCGAAGCTTCGGCTTCTAAGCGGGAAACCCAATTGACGAGCTGGTAGTAAAAATCGGCGTCGTGAACGCGTGCGTGCCCGACAACCTCCAGGGCTATTTGCCAGGCACCGGCCTCCACGTAGTCGGCCCAGTTACGGACGCTCTGCTCGCGACTCAGAGCGTTGGTGCGCTGCTGCTCCATGTCCCGCTGGCGGCGCAAAACAGCGATAAGCCGCTCCTCCGCCAGGCGGTCGCGCTCCAACAACTATTGCTCCTCCCCCAGGTGGTCGCGCTCCAACAACTCCTGCTCCTCCGCCAGGCGGTCGCGCTCCAACAACTCCTTGATCTCCGCATTGCCATCTAAATCCGATAGAATGCCTCCTCCCTCTGTCTGCCTTTGGTGAAAAACCGAACACTAGTTCCGGCGCTGACCGCCTCTGGCCTCGCCTATCGCGGACGGGCGGGGGCATGGCAGACGTGGCGAGAGTGAGGATAAGTGGTGAGCGACGTCAGGTCGGTGGGGGCTTATGAGGATAGGGTGAGTTGGGTCATGGTGCCACCGAAGAAGGACGGGAAACAGTACTTATAGGCGAAAGGTAGCGTGAGGATCATCGGAATTCAATGCATAAGCAGGCATGGCTTAGCACGCCAGCTTGCCGTGGAAAACTAGAGAAACTGAAATTATGACTGTGCCGTCCCATCCCGTCCGTACTGGGTCGCACGCCGGCATGACGGTCAAAGGAGTGCACTCGAATCATCCAGATGAGGTACCCCCTCCTTGTCAATAATGATTCCACGGATTTAAAAGGCCCGCAACAATTAAAGCGCATCTTTTCTCGCATCAGTTAGATGTCTTAATTACGGCCGGCTGCATGTAGCCACTCAGAATCACTCGCAGCCAGTACGCGGAGCAGCATGCAACAAGTCGCAGCCGAGGGCACGCATTGTGATGCCCCGAGACCGACGCTCCAACCGATGCTCCAGATGCCTTCCATGGATTCCGAGTTTCGTCGTGGGTTTTAGTTTGTTTGTTGCATTTCATCATTGCATCATTTGCATTGCATCATGTTATCATGCAACCCCTTTTTAAAACTCACCTAAATAAGTTGCATAGGTCGTTGATCTATTTAAATTGAGGGAATTCAAATGGTGAATTCTCTTTATAACATATCCTCCCAATATTTAGGGAGCTACTATAAAATATTCCATTAGCTGGGAATTAACCGTAACACACTTGCAAAATTCCCATGCCCATTCTACTTCAAGTTTGGTCCCCCAAATTTTGCCATCAATTCTTATCTCTTTTATCGAGGCTCCTCCTAAAGTCTCAACATTTTTGGACCTCCCTAGCACCTACTTCCTATGCAAGAGCATTTGAATTAAATTCAAATGAGTTCGAATTCTAACCTATCACACATGCACACTTCTATTTTTCTTGGATCAAGCCCATTTTTGTGAGTCCAGGAAAAATACCCTCCTGCTAAAGCTCTGCCCCTAACCTCTCTTTCTTTTATTTATTATCTCTGTTTTGTTTTGTTTTTCTTTTGCGAGAGAGAGGAAAGCCCAGCAGCCGGGCCGGCCTGCTTCCTCGCAGTCCTCCTGGCTCATTAGCCCAACCAGCCCACCTAAATATATAAACCCTAGCCTCATCCCGATCGATCCCGTCCTCCTCGTTCCCACGCGTGCCACCAAGCCTCTCTCGCTCATGCCCGATCCCCTCTCCCTATCGTCCTCCTCCTGCGCTGCCACACACAAAGAGGAGCAGAGCCCCGCGCCCGTCCTCCACAACCCCACCGGGGCGGCCAACTCCGGCAGCCCTCCCTCGCCGTCGTCCGCGCGCCTCCCCTGTTGCCATGGATGCCGGCCTCCGCAGCAACCCTCCGTCGCCTGCGCCCGTGCCCCTCCTCTGCCGCACCCATCCTCCTTCCTCTCCTCCGCACCCGCGACAGCCCTGCGCCTCCCGCTCCTGCTGCCCGCCTCCGCTCCGCGCCGTCTCCTTCTCACTCGCGCTCGAAGCCTTGCTGCTGCCCGTGTCCGCCACTTGCTTCGCCTCCACGCGTTCCGCTGCTCTTGTCGCCAAGCCCGTCGCGCCGATGGCCTCCTCCTTGCCTATGCTCCACACCAGCACCACCAAGACCATCGCTAGCCGCCAGGCCGAGGCCTCCAGCTGTCTTCTCTATTGGAGTTTTGCCAACGAGCTCCAAGTGCCACACCGACCAGAGGCCATGGGTTTTTCGCCAAGTCGTCTATGGTTTTGAACTGCTTGCACCAATTTCACGCCTTCGTCAAGACTGTTGCCCGAACCAGCACCCTTCGCGTGGATTGCGTCAAGTACCACTACTCTCGACTGTCGAGGAAATCGGATTCGTCAAGTTCCTCTTCGAAACCTGAACCACTACTTCCACGATGACGTGTGTACCACTACCGTCGACCTCGGAGACCCTGTGGACGTCAAGTTACTCGCCGTGACCCCAAACATACGGAGTGTGTACGACTACTTCCGTCGACGATTTTGAACCGCCCCGAAATGCACGCTTCGAAGGTATAACCGTCGAGATGATGACCCGTGGACAAATTCATGTGTTGTATGAGATGCACCTTATGTTGCACCGTGTAGGATTTGTTGCATGTTCCTTGTTTGTCATGCCACTGACATGTGGGACACCCGATTGCCGGGATCACCCCACCATCCTTGCATGACACGCTCACACCCCCTTTCTTGTATCTCCGTGAGTGTGACGCCCGGATAATCAAGCTACAGTAACCCTCTCCTAATGATGCCATGTCACTGCTGTCACTTTAGTTAATCTCGCGATGGTTCAAAAACGATTCAAATTCAAATTTAAAATAAAGACAAACAACAAAAGTTTTCAAACTTTAAAACTAAAATGTCCGAGTCGTGCTAAATAATGCCAAGGTGATTGTGGTGAAGAAACCCCACTTTTATAAAATGTTTAAATACTATCAGATGAATAAAACAGCAGCATAAATAGTTATTTAAATACCTTTTCTAATTAATAAAATGTCAAACTAAATTATTTGAGGACTTGACTTTTTGTGGCAATGGCCTAAATTGAATTACTAAATTAGATGCCAAGTATATATATATATTACAAAAAAATAAAACAATAGGAAACAAAGACAAAACAGAAAAGAAAACTAACAGAAAGAAAAGAACCCCGGGGCTCCGCCCAAGAGAGCCATCAACCCCATCATTAAACCCACCAGGCCCAGCCGCCACCCCACTTAACCCCCTCGGTCCACTGACCGAAACCCTAACCCCCACTGCTCCCCCGATCCCCCCACTCGCACCCACTCTCTCCCCCTCGTCCCACTCCTCCCTCTCGCCCTTCCCCGATCTGGATCGGGGCAACCCCCAGATCCCGTCGCCCCATCGCCGCCTCGGTGTCGCCGTCACCTTCCTCGCGGAGCCGGCCCCCTCCTGTCGCCCCACCGGCGCCCTTCCGCCCGTCCACAACCACGCTGACGCGGGACACCGCCCGGAGCTACCTCGCCCCCGCTGCACGAGGACCGCGCCGCCGAAGCCCCTCACCGTCTTCCCCGAATCGCCGTCGCCTTGTCGTCCACGCCGATCTGCCTCCCCCTACGCACGTCGTCGCCATCGTCCTCCCCAAGCACCGCTACCACGTCCCTACTCCTCGCAGTGAGCCCCGACTCCCCTCTTCCCCCCCCCCCTCGTGCACGTGCTCATGCTCACGCTTTTGTCTTGTGCAAGCATCCGCAGCCCGCGCTTTTGAGCTCCGCTCCTGCCCCTCCGCTGCACTTTCGCGTCTACCGCATCTGCCCCCCCCTCCCGTCTTTGTCTTGCTGCTGTTGCTTCTGCATGCCCGCTGCGATCGGCGCCGCCCGCTCCCTCACTCGCTTCTGCTACAGCCACGCTGGCTTCACCCAGCCGTGTCTGCGGCTTAGCTAGCCTTGACCGCATGCCTTGGTCGCGCCACCTCCACGGCCACTTGGCGCCATTCACGCCTTTTCGCTTCTTGCCCATAGCGCGCCTGCTGGCGGGCGCTCGTCGCCAGCTTTGCCCAAGCTCAGATCCACGCCCGTCGCCCGCTATGGCCTCTGTGCCACGCATAAACGGGCCCACCCTTGAACGAAAATGAAAAAGAAAAATGAAAAAAAGAGATTTAGTAAAAAATAATATATATAAATAAATAAAATAATTAAAATATTAATTAGTCAATTAATTAAAAAAATTAATTAACTTAATTACTCCTGATTAGATTAACCTAATCACCTAGTTTAGTTAATTAATCTGTTAGGTTAGTTAACAGTCAATGACATGCGGGACCCACACGTCACCGACGGTCGACACCTCTGCTTGATCGCGACGTCATGCTAACGTCATGATGACGTCACCAAACACTGTTGTGGATAATGTTGAATTTAAATAATTAAATAAATCCTAAAAATGAATTAAATCTTTTAAAATTAATATAAAATAAACCGTAACTCGGATGAAAATACTTTCTACATGAAAGTTGCTCAGAACGATGAGACGAATCCGGATACGCAGCCCGTTCGTCCGCCACGCGTCCCTAGCATAGAGAACCTGCAACATTTCACCTCCGGTTCATCTGTCCAAAAACACGAAACACCGGGGATACTTTCCCGGATGTTTCCCCCCTTCACCGGTATCACCTCATACCGCGTTAGAACACGTCTAGCTTTGCTTGTTGACCTGTTATGCACTTGCTTGCTATGTATTTACTGTTTCTTCCCCCTCTTCTCTCCGGTAGCCCCCGTGACGATGCTGATGCCCCTGTGGACGACTACGTCACCGACGACCCCTCCTTGTCTGAGCAACCAGGCAAGCCCCCCTTGATCACCAGATATCGCCTATTCTCCTCTATACTGCTTGCATTAGAGTAGTGTAGCATGTTACTGCTTTCCGTTAATCCTATTCTGATGCATAGCCTGACATTGTTGCTACATCTGTTGATACCTTATCTGCAATCCTAAATACTTAGTATAGGATGCTAGTTTATCATCATTGGCCCTACATTCTTGTCAGTCTGCCTTGCTATGCTATCGGGCCGTGATCACTTGGGAGGTGATCACGGGTATATACTATACATACATACATACTATACAGACGGTGACTAAAGTCGGGTCACTCATTGAGTACCCGCAAGTGATTACGATGAGGGGGCCGAAAGGACAGTGGCTCCATCCGGTAGAGGTGGGCCCGGGTTCCCGACGGCCCTCGATCGTTACTTTGTGGCGGAGCGACAGGCAGGTTGAGACCACCTAGGAGACAGTGGGCTGGCCTGCTCGGCGTTCATGGATACTTAACACGCTTAACGAGATCTGGGTATTTGATCCGAGTCCGCCATTTGGTCTATACGCACTAACCATCTATGCGGGAGTAGTTATGGGTATCCCGACGTCGTGGTATCGGCGAAGCCTTCTTGACGTCGATCGAGTGGCGCTACCGGATTGGAACGTAAGCTTTGCACTTGTATTAAGGGGCTAGTTACGCTTCGGCACGTCGCGAACGTGCGGTGTGCAAAGGCGATGGGCCTGACCCTGCGCCATAGGAGTTAGACCGCGTCTTGACCTCTCTGTTGTGCCTAGGTGGGGCTGCGGCGTGTTGATCTTCCGAGGCGGTGCATGACCCAGAAAGTGTGTCCGCCAAATGGGATCGGCGTGTTGGGTTATGTGGTGCACCCTCGTGGAAGTTTATCTATTCAATAGCCGTGTCCCTCGGTAAAAGGACGACCGGAGTTGTACCTTGACCTTATGACAACTAGAACCGGATACTTAATAAAACACACCCTTCCAAGTGCCATATACAACCCGGTGATCGCTCTCTAACAGGGCGGCGAGGGGAGGATCGCCGGGTAGGATTATACTATGCGATGCTACTTGGAGATGCTACTTGGAGATGCTACTTGGCGATGCTACTTGGAGGACTTCAGTCTACTCTCTTCTACCTGCTGCAAGATGGAGGCTGCCAGAAGCGTAGTCTTCGACAGGATTAGCTATCCCCCTCTTATTCTGGCATTCTGCAGTTTAGTCCACTGATATGGCCCTTTACACATATACCCATGCATATGTAGTGTAGATCCTTGCTTGCGAGTACTTTGGATGAGTACTCACGGTTGCTTTCTCCCCTTTCCCCTTTCCTTTCTTTACGGTTGCCGCAACGGATCTTTGGAGCCCAGAGCCGAGGCGCCACTGTCGGCGATGACTACTACCACGAGGTGCCTACTACTACGTGCGGTCATGGCGGCGATGACCAGGAGTAGTTAGGAGGATCCAAGGCGGGAGGCTGCGCCTCTTCGATCTGTATCCCAGTTTGTGCTAGCCTTCTTAAGGCAAACTTGTTTAACTGATGTCTGTACTCAGATATTGTTGCTTCCGCTGACTCGTCTATGATCGAGCACTTGTATTCGAGCCCTCAAGGCCCTTGGCTTGTATTATGATGCTTGTATGACTTATTTATGTTTTTAGAGTTGTGTTGTGATATCTTCCCGTGAGTCCCTGATCTTGATCGTACACGTTTGCGTGCATGATTAGTGTACGATTGAATCGAGCGTCAAGTTGGTATCGAGCCGACTGCCTGTAGGAATCCCCCTTCCACACTCCTTGGCCGAAGTCGAGTCTAGACATTGCAAAACTTTTACGAACATGGCTGTGAGTCTTATGGGCTCACGTCGCCATTTGGGTGGTATTAGGATCTTTTACTCCTTGATCTTTACTCTGGGTCTTTGAACTCTCTTCTATTCGGGTTTAAATGATTTTGCTAACTCTGACTCTAGGTTCTCGTAAAATACTTTCTCCGGAGAGCCCTCACTCCAGATGATCGCTTGCAGCATCGGAAGATTCGGAAGATACTCTCGATGATCTTTCGAGACTTTGTGCCATTGCTATTGCAATTCCTTCCATCGATAAACCCCTATGGACAACCACGCACTTGCCATTGATACAATCATTCCCGTTGATCTTGTTATTACAAGATGCAACGAATTATTTCTCCAACTTTTTGAGAATCCTTGAGCTTATTGCCTTGCGGTTCTTTGCCAAATGAATACCCCTACAGATAATTTCCCACACTTACCGAGTATCCGCTCACCCCCACTGATCAAGTGTTTTGCAAAAGATTTCGAAATACCATTCGATCTTCCAAAAATCCTGAGCAGCCTATTGCTGTTGAAATTCTTACTTGCTTTTATGGTTAATCCCATAAGTCTCGTAATCCTATTGGCATCCCTTGACTTTATCATTTTAAGTCTGTTGATTCAATATGTTGAGGATGTTTGCAATCCTCAATCAGATCCTAGGATTCATCCTTCCAGCTCAGACGCCATTTTTAAATCAAGTTGCCGTTGATTGTAACCCCCTATGTCTATTCGGCTATCCATCTATGATCAGAGCGTCTGCTTCTGATCCTTCATTTTGGAATTCATAATTCCTTTGTTATCTAAGCATCAAATTATTCCGATGTTCTGTAATCCGATGCATTTGCATTCTTTCTTCCTCTGATTGAGTACTGATACTCACATCAGCCTTGTTGTGGACTGCCATACCCATTGCCGGGTTATTATCCGACAGTGTCCTTCACAACCAAAATTCTTATGAGTTCTTTACCCGATACATAATGCCTTTGGTAAATTGTATCCTCTACTTTTGTCAACCATGCTCTACTTTTGAGCTTGTGTTATTTACTCCTGAAGTTCATGGTATATGTTCTAAGAAGCCCCGATGGGCTGAACCTATGCCTTCCTTAATCTGTGTGAACTTGACAGTTTTCACGGGTCATACTCCTATGGTAATTCACCAGGTAGGTTTTGACACTGAAATCATTTTTATCTAGAGCAGTGAATGAACGGTTATGCATTGAAGAAGTGGGAGTCGACCTTGAACTTTGTGTTCATGCCCATGGACACGATGTAGATCTTATCATTAAAGCTTCTCTTAAATTAATTATTCCCTTGGTATAAGTTCTTATATTTGTGATCTGGCCTTTTGCAATCGTGGTTCCGACCATGATCTCCTTGAAATACCATTTCTCGTGCATGTTTAAGCACTTATTTTCTTTAGAGCAATACCCCAGTCCAAGCTCTACTTTGGACTGTCGTCGGTATTACCCCACAGTATCTCGAGATTATCTTGAAACGGCATAACTCCTTATGAGTTCTTCATCAAGTACTACATTCTCACTGATTACAATTTTTCATGGGCTCCGAGTTATTAAACACTCAAAGACATCGATAACTAAACCGAGTCCGCACTACGGTTCAACAACTCTTAGTAATCTTCTTTAATTACGAGTTTGTACCCGATCACGCCACTCCTAGCTTGTTTAGTTGTATCATTATCATGCTAAATTTTTACTGTGATACATGGTCCTTCCCGGAGCACAATTTTGACGATGAGCTAATCTTACGTTGATCTCCCTTGTCATATCATTTCTCCTTGAACAACAAGCTTGCTTTGGAGTTTGTGTCCTAACCGTGGTTCCAATAACCTCTCGCTTCATCACTTGTTTGACTTGATGTCATCGTCGATCAATTACAACTTCGTGTAACCTCTCGACAAATGTGTCGTGATCATCATCAACCTTATGAGCTCTTCCAGGATATCAATCGGACTCATCATGAGAAATACCATCCTTGCCTTGATGATTTGTGTTATCATCAACCACTTTACTGCCTTCCCTCCAACACAAACTTGTTCGTGTTTTGTGTTATACCTTGAGTTCCTTGCTACCCAGCATTGTTCTTCTTTACCTTGGAATATTACCACCTTTTATGTCAAGAATGCCGTGGGAATTTCACCACCTCTTAAGAATTCTTGGTATGGTGATACTTCTAACCATCACCATTCTTTCTTGGGTCCTCGTGTTGATTCCAACCAGGGTACCAACAAGTGAGCGGTGCTGTTTGGATTCCGCCCTTCTAGCAACCCTATTGCTTTGAAGTTAATGGTCGGCCATTCATTCTTAGACTATTGATTATTGAATCACCATTCCAATGTCGGTCATGCAACCCAGCCCATATTTCGGGTGCACCTTTCAACCATTGTTAAATTGTGTATGTTTTCCTCAAGCATACATCAATATATCATTTTGATCTGGCAATGTTATCTCCTTGTTCACATAATTGTGGAAATCCATCCTTTGGAAATTTTGATGAATTGTCGCTGAGTTCATCAGCCACCTCCTTGTCCTCTCCTTGGGTTAATGATGGACTCTTGTTAACGGAAATCACTTCATAGTTCATTTCCCGAGAATCTTACAGTGTCATCCCGTCAATTTGTGTTGCACATTTCTTCTCAGGCATCCTGAGTCTGAGGTATCCTGACACCATTAGATCTGAATCTCGGTCAGATATGATGGTTGGAACATATTTCCAAGAGCTATAACATTGGTCTTTATATGACCCGGTAAGGTGATGTCATGCCTAGCACTCCTAACCGGAGGACCTATTGTTATAGTTCCCTTTTTAACTCAGAGGGCCCACACCCTGTCTAGGAGGGTGGGGGCGTGCCCCCCTACTGGGCGCGCCCCTGTCTCCTGGGCCCCCTTGTGGGCCCCCGGTGTCCATCTTCTACTATATTAAAGCTTTGACCCTGGGAAAATCGGGGGCAAGCTTACGGGACGAAACTCCGCCGCCACCAGGCGGAACCAATCTAGGGCTCTGGCGGAGCTGTTCTGCCGGGGACACTTCCCTCCGGGAGGGGGAAATCATCACCAACGTCATCACTAACGATCTTCTCATCGGGAGGGGGTCAATCTCCATCAACATCTTCACCAGCACCATCTCCTCTCCAAACCCTAGTTCATCTCTTGTATCCAATCTTGTATCAAAACCACAAATTGGTACATGTGGGTTGCTAGTAGTGTTGATTACTCCTTGTAGTTGATGCTAATTGGTTTACTTGGTGGAAGATCATATGTTCAGATCCTTAATGCATATTATTACTCCTCTGATTATGACCATGAATATGCTTTGTAAGTAGTTATGTTTGTTCCTGAGGACATGGGTGAAGTCTTGCTATTAGTAGTCATGTGAATTTGGTATTCGTTTGATATTTTGATGAGATGTATGTTGTCTTTTCCTCTAGTGGTGTTATGTGAACGTCGACTACATGACACTTCACCATTATTTGGGCCTAGAGGAAGGCATTGGGAAGTAATAAGTAGATGATGGGTTGCTAGAGTGACAGAAGCTTAAACCCAAGTTATGCGTTGCTTCGTTAGGGGCTGATTTGGATCCATATGTTTAATGTTGTTGTTAGGTTTACCTTAATACTTCTTTTGTAGTTGTGGATGCTTTCAATAGGGGTTAATAATAAGTGGGATGCTTGTCCAAGTAAGGGCAGTACCCAAGCACCGGTCCACCCACATATCAAATTATCAAAGTACCGAACGCGAATCATATGAACGTGACGAAAACTAGCTTGACGATAATTCCCATGTGTCCTCGGGAGCTCCTTTCTCATTATTAGAAATTGTCCAGGCTTATCCTTTGCTACGTAAAGGATTGGGCCACCTTGCTGCACTTTATTTACTTTGTTTACTTGTTACTCGTTACTATTTATCTTATCACAAAACTATCTATTACCTACAATTTCAGTGCTTGCAGAGAAACCTTACTGAAAACCGCTTATCATATCCTTTTGCTCCTCGTTGGGTTCAACACTCTTACTTATCGAAAGTACTACGATAGATCCCCTACACTTGTGGGTCATCAAGACTCTTTTATGGCGCCGTTGCCGGGGAGTGTAGTGCTTTTGGTGAGTGGAACTTGGTAAGGAAACATTTATATAGTGTGCTGAAATTTTGTGTTACTTGTCACTATGGAAACTAATCCTTCGAGGGGCATGTTCGGGGTATCTTCACCTCGACCAAAATAGCAAAGAGTTGCTCCTCAACCTACTGGACTTTATGAAAATATTTACTTTGAGATTCCTTCGGGTATGATAGAGAAACTGCTAGCTAATGTCACACCCCTAGCCTTGCTATGCACTTGGACTAGCTTGGTTGTTGCATCATGTCTAAAATTATTTGAAATTTGAAATGGGGATTGACCAAACCCTAGCATCAGAAAGAATTCAACTAGGTTCAAATAAAAATATCTTCAATGAACCCAAAATGCCTTCCCAAAAATGTTCATCATCTTTGGTTTGGTCTTGAAGCTCTGCCAAAAATATTGCACATTTTTCTAGGTCAATTGGGGGTCACTGAATTAAATCTTATTGTAGTTGACTTTGGGCATTTAAATACTATAAATATTTTAAATGTACAATTAATTACAAACTGAAATATTTACTGTTGGAAATATTCCAAACAGTGACCTCAGTTAGTGGCATGATTTTTGAAAGTGCCTAGCCATTTTTACTAAGTCAAGAAACAAATGTCAGAATTAGAAAAAAAAGGAAAGAGCAGAGACTCACCTGGAACTTACCTGGCGCCCACCAAAGCCCACCTGGCTGGCCAGTTGGCCAGCCCAGCCCACCAGCGCCACCGTCCTCAAGCTCCTGCCGCCAGAGGACGCCACAGGGTCGCCCAGCAGAGCACGCCCACAGCCACCTCCTCTCTGCACTTGCCTGACACCTCACGGGAGATGCCACGCGCCAGCCCCGACTCTCTCTCTCACTCTCTCTCGTCCCCATCCCCTCCTCTAACCCTCTCTCTCTCTCTCGCGCAACCGAGCATTGCCGTCATCGCCGCTTGCAGCCACCGCGACCACCGCCGTCCCCTTGCCCCGTGGCCATGCCCCGAGCTCCGCCCAGACTCCAGCTACCTCTCCGCCAACCCATGCAAGCTCGGACGACTCCAAGACAACGTCGGGAGCCCTGCATCGCCGCCCACGCCGTCTTCTCCATCTCCAGCTGCCCGAGATCATCGGCTTCACTACGTCGCCGTCCGACCTCCCCCGAGCTCGCCGTCTGCTCCAATCGACTCCTCGTGAGCTCCTCTTATCTTCCCCTCACTCCGTGCACTTGATTTCGTCCCCTAGCTAGCTGCCCCGCCGAACCCGAGCTCCGGCCGCCGCCATGGACGGTGAGCTTTGTGCTCCCGTGCTTCTCCACCGGTGCTCGTTGCCTCCGAGTGTTCCTGGTGACCCCAGCAACCCGTAGAGCCCATCGGGCGCGCCCGCCGTGCCCCGTAACGCCTAAAGCTTGGATTCCCGAACTCCGGCGGCCGCCCGGCTCGCCGCCGCCGCTGCTACACACACCCCCAGCACACCACGCGGCCACCACCGGATGGGCCTCACTGCCAGCGTTCCGTAGCTGCAAACCACGAGCAAAACGACGCTCCGTAGCTCCGTCCCGAGCATCTCCGGCGAGCCACCGCCGTGCTTTTGGTCGCCGGCGTCGACCGCTGACGTGGCCGTGATTAGGGCCTAAACACACCACTAACCAACCCCCTGGGCCACTGACGCATGGGCCCCAGGCCCTAATTAATCCTAGTTTTGTTTCTGTTTAGGTTAGTATAGAAACCCAGCGGGAACCACATGCCTGAGTTGACCGCGCTGATATGGCCGTTGACTGGGCCCACACGTCAGCGACCCTAACGAGCACCGTGACACTGACTAGTGGGACCCCCTGGTTAGATTTGACCCGGGGTAGCCCTGTTGACTTGCTGATGCAAGCATGACGCAGTGCTGACGTCATAACTCATTTTCTGGATTAATTTTAATTCAGGAAATTCTAGAAAATAGTTTAAACTTTTAAAATTCATATAAATTCAACCGTAACTCCAAATGAAATAAATTATACATGAAAAATGGTTAGAAAAATCCAATCTATCCATCTGTACCATTTTCATGCATGTTAGAACAACCTGTTCTCACTGTTTAGGTCAAATCAATTAAATGGCATTTGAATAATCACATATGGAGTTTGAATTTGAATCTTGTATTCAAACCAACTTCATTTAATCTGTTGCTAGTTGCATTAGCCCAATCAACAGCATATTGCCATGTCATGATCATGCATCATATTGTGCATTGCATTGATTGTGTTCTTCCTTGTTTGCCGGTGTTTGTCCCCTCCCGATAGACGTGGTTCCGACGATGAGTTCGATGACACCAATGAAGAACTATATTATCTTCAGAAGTGCCAGGCAAGCAAAACCTCCTTGTTCATTCCGATACAATCCCACTCTCTCGCTCCTGCTCTCTTAACTGCATTACGACAACAACGATTCAATTGTTACTTGCAGCGGTAGTTGAACCCCTTTATCCTTTGCATGACCTGTCATTCCACAGTAAATAGATGAAACCCACTAGCATGAGTAGGAGTTGTTTGAGCCCTGATGTGCCTACTCATCCATGCTTGTTTGTCATGCCTGCTATTGCTTAGAGTTGAGTCAGTCCGATTCATCGGGATGAGTCGAGGTGTGTGAACATGTCCCACTTGTTGAGAGCTAAGTGTGTGAATACGATTTGGTAAAGGTAGCGATGAGAGGCCATGTAGGAGTACATGGTGGGTTGTCTCATTGCAGCCATCCTCGAGGCTGAGTTCGTGTTTGTGATCCATGAACAGTTACTACCACGCATTGGAATGCTTAAGTGCCCTCTCGGCTTCTTAATCACCCTTGTTCTCTGTCTGTGAGTTGGAACTAGTTTCGGTGTTTGTAGGTAGTGTTAGTAGTCTACCAAGTGGCACCCTGCATGTGGGCTTGGGACAGACTAGGCACAAGATGGCCTGTGTACCAAGTGGCACCCGGATGGTGGACTTGGGAACCCTGCACACATCGTTTGGGGCCGTGAGCGACACCCCGGCTGGATCTCCTTGCGGATGGAACCCGAATAGGCGATAAACCTCGACGAGAGACTTGAGTGTTTAGGTAGGCCGTGGCCGACTCCCTCACCCGGCTTCCGCTTGAAGGTTGCCGAGGTACATGACGTGTACAGGGCGATAAGTGGCGAGAGCGTGTGAAGAAGTACACCCTGCAGGTTATCATTATCTATTCAATAGCCGATTCCTCGGATATGGAAACTTGGACCCCTTGTACAGTTCATAGACAAGTGAAAGTGGATACTCTAAAATGCGCAAGATAAGCGTGAGTGCTATGGATGGTGTTCTCGTAGGGAGACGGGAGCGGATCCATAGTGGTGTATTGATATGGTGAATATGTGGACTCGTGTGCGCCACCTCAAAAGAGTTACATTGCAGCCGTAGTTCAGGATAGCCACCGAGTCAAAGCTGGCTTGCTGCAGTTAAAACCCACCATCCCCTTTTGTTGATAATGATGCATATGTAGTTAGTTCTGATGTAAGTCTTGTTGGGTACATTTGTACTCACGTTTGCCTATTTTATGTTTTTGCAGAGAGACTTCAGTCTCGCTAGTAGTTCCGCTTGGACTTCGACGTTTAGCTTGTTACCTCAGCTACGATCTTGTGCCCTTGGTAGGATCTGGAAGTTAGTCAGGCTTCTCAGCCTTTTTCATTTGTAGTTGTCTGTACTCAGACATGTTAAGCTTCCACTTGTGCTTTGACTTGTATGCTCTGAATGTTGGGTCATGAGACCCATGCTTGTAATATCTCGGTCCTCGGAGCCTAATGAATAAATACTTGAGTCATAGAGTCATGTTGTGATGCCATGTTGTATTAGCACATATCGAGCATATTGTGTGTATGTTATTGAAATGCTTGGTATGTGTGGGATCTGACTATCTAGTTGTTTATCCTTAGTAGCCTCTCTTACCGGGAAATGTCTCCTAGTATTTCCACTGAGCCATGGTAGCTTGCTACCGCTCCGAACACTTAGGCTGGCGGCATGTGTCCTTCTTCGTTCTTGTGTCTGCTCCTTCGGAAATGTCACGCGATGAATACCGAGTCCCGTTAGCCCGCTTCTGCCCGGTTCACCGAGTCCTGCTAGCCAGTGCTACTGACCTGGATTCACTCGTGATGACCGACACGCTCGATCTTCGGGTCATGGATGCCTGTCCTGTAAGTTTGTGCCACTTTGGGTTTACGACTAGCCATGTCACCGGGCTCCTTATCATATGGATGCTAGCGACACTATCATATACGTGTGCCAAAAGGCTAAACGGTCCCGGCAAAGGTAAGGCGACACCTGTGGAATACCGTGCGTGAGGCCGCAAAGTGATATGAGGTGTTACATGCTAGATCGATGTGGCATTGAGTCGGGGTCCTGACAGCTTTGGTATCAGAGCTTGACTGCCTGTAGGATTACCAAGCCAAACTGGTCGAAGTTGAGTCTAGAAATGCTTTAGTTATATGTAGGGGAATTGATTGTGGGTTGGGAACGTAAGGCTCTTTTTACTCCTTTACCTCATGCCCTTCTGATCTGAGTCATCTTATCTTTCCTACGGGGTTAAGGAACTAGGCCTTCTCTTCTTTCTATTAGGATCACGTGTTACTAATCCGTAGACTTATAGGATTGATGGATTCAAGCTTCAGTTCAGTTCCTACTACTTCCGTATGTTAACTGTTGATCCTGAAACCTTGATATTGTGTTTCTGAGTGGCGATGCCACCATTTTTGTAGCTTGTCTAAATTCTTTTGAGCATTTACAGCCGTTATGCTGTCCGAGTCATCCCAGGTTTCTAAATAGTCGGATGCATTTGCAAATACCTTCTTACCGCTCCGATGTTCCTTTGGCCAGATTAACCGCACCAACTAGTGTGTTGAGGTACTTCATTGCCTCGGTATATATTTTGGAGCTAGTATTATGACCCTAGGTGTCTTAGAGTACCACCTAGTAATCTAGCCATGCTTTGTGTTCCCAGTGTAATGATTCTGGCCATCATTCTCGGAAGCATCCCGTGATGCCACTTAGTAGTAGGTATTCTACTCCTTGGGTTTTGAACCCAAGATTCACCCTACTTACCTCGTTTTGATAGTGTTTGCTAGTTCCTTTAGGTTATTAGTAACCTTTGTGATAGTCCTCAAGGTTCGTGGTATATCGTTCTTCCAAATACCATGAAGTACTTATGGCAGCAGTTCCTCGTTGAACCAAAAGATCACAACCAGAGTGCTCTTGATGAGTTCTTCTCTCTATATTGTGACTCTGCCAGTTCAACCTTTCTGCATGGGTTATCCGGAAGAAATGTGTTGAACTCGTTCGACATGCTAGTCCATGCATCCACAACTCAGAAAATCATATGTTCTCTTGGGTTGTCCCTCTTTAATTGTATTCCGACCCTCGTCTATCAATTGATAGTCAAGAGTATGTGTGCATTCGTTCATCGATGCCTATTACTCTTGTGGTCCGTCAAGCCATTCTAGTTCAGAATGACTAGGAGAAACAAACTCCAGAACCTCATCCATATCCAGGATTGGGTCAAAGTCGTTGTGTTCCGTAGATCAAAATGCCAATCCAGCTTCTGCTCTGCTCTACCTTGGAGTGTTACCATCTTTATGTCAAGAGTGTCATGAGAATTGCACCACCTCTTATGAATCCCTGACTCAGTAATACTTCTTGCCATCATTGATAATTTCTTGGTTCCCGTGTTATTGTAACCGGAATGCCGACAAGTGAACCGTGATGTGTGAAACCAATACACCTAGCAACCTTGTTGCTTGGTAGTTAAAGGACAATAATTTCATTCTTAGTTTGTTGGTTCTTGAATCATCATTCTAAGATAGATTGTGCTACCTAGTCCTTACTTTTGGTGCACTCTTCGATCAATGAGTTAGGATTTTGTCAGACCCTTGTTCTATTGATCATATCGTCTTGCCCTGAAAAGCAAGATTGTTCTCGAGCTTAGTAACATATCGGTGGTTCGTGATTTCCAAATATCTTCTTGGAGGTATCACCAGGTTGTCACCTGACCACTATGTTGAGTTCGTGATCAAGTTGGTTCCTTGTAACCAACCCCCTTCTCCAAGAATCTGTGTTGGATACCCCTGAGCTAGTTGGTTAAGCTAAACAACAACTTGGAGAGTTGGAAGACGAAAGCTTGTCCAACTCAGTTCATTCCAAGGGATATCTTGTATGTGTGCTGAAGAAAGATGGTATTTTCATCTATTGACCCCCGTGGTCAGTTTATGGACCTATCATCTTACCCAATCTTTGATTTGAGTATGGGCTATCCTCAAATCAAATCAGAATCAACGATGTTCGTAATGTTGTCTTACTCGTGGATTTTCCTCGTGCATACACCATTATGTCTTTTGGGTCTGTCCAATACTATCACCTTGTTTACATAGTTATGGAATTCCATCTCCATGGGATTCTGGATGAAATTTTGTTGAGCCCATCAACAATATCCTTACCTTCTCCATGATCTGTGTTGAACATCCAGCTAGTATTGGAAACTTTTATAAGCATTATCTTCATGACCCGCCCATGAAGCATATGCTCGAATGTAAGAAGTGACTTCTTCTAATTCATGTGCATTTGATGCAAGTTGCCGCCGTGAATTTGAGAAAGCAAGTTTTTTTTACTTCCTTTGGAACCATCCCAAGTCAATCATGCATGTGCAAAGTATTCTGTGGTCTCTTAGACTGATCATCTTCATTCCATATGAATTCCCTAGCACACCAAGCCACTAATTGATTTGTTCAAGGAGAAGAAGTTCCTTCTTAAGAGCATGCCTTCTGTAAGGACTTCGATATCCTCGTTGATGGTTCCCCTTCTGAACTCGGTAGTGTTTCATTGTAAGACTACCATGTGGTCATGCTTGTCTGGGACAGTGTGTTCACATGTATGTAGCAGAACCAGCTCATGTTTTGGAGCTTGCTATCGTAGTTCATTTCCCGAGAATCTCGCAACGTCATCTCGTCGATTTGTGTTGCAAACTTTCATTTTTTTTCTAGACCTGATGAGTCTGGAATATTCTAACATCAACCAGATCTGAATCTCAGGCAGATATGATGGTTGGAACGTGTCCCAAGAACTATAATATTGGTCTCTTTGTAACCCGGTAAAATGGATGTCGTGGCCGACACACCCAACCGGAAGACCTATTACTGTAGTATCTTGATTGAGAAAGTTGGTCACCTCCCCATAAGGATTTCGTAGGATTTACTCCCTAGCCGTTCCTTATGGATTCTTGTGCTCCCGAAGTCCGACCTTTACTTGATGGCCATGTTGATGCTTTTAAGCATTGACTGTGGTACCTAGTACATCAAGGAGAACATTAGAAGCGGAGTGCTAAATGCCTCTCGGTCGATCGTCCAGATTTTGTTTCCTTGGCGTCGTCAAGGTAAAATCTGAGAAAGTGATGTCCTCCTTTGCATCTGCATCCTCCATCACCGTTCATCATGGTAGGATGTTGTATTGCCAGGATCCTTGACACGGTTGTTGGTAAAACCTTGATGAATATGGAAATGCTCAAGTTCTTGAGAGCACACACAAGCACTAGGTGTTATCATCGGCACTAACTGGGATTGCTCTCAGCTTCCTCGATTATGCTATAACTTTTCAAACAGTGGACTCACTCTCTACTATTGAGCTTTTTCCCCAGTTACTAAAATCATCCCTTGTGTTGTTTTCAACAAGGTAATCCACATCGTCCATTCTAGTCCGAGTATGCCATTCTACCGAACTCCTCCAAACGATCGCTCGAGATTTGCCTTAGGCTGGTATAGAGAATTTTATTGGTCTCTAAATCAAAAGTAATTCTTTTGCCACTTAAGGAATAATTCTACGAGTCACCCTCCTCTAAGGTATCTCATTATGGTATCATGGCAACTCAAATCCTTGCTACGTTGACAACTGTTCACCACCCTCTTAAGTGTGGAATTGTTGTCTACCTAGTGAACCTTTGCCATCTATTTAACTCCATTCCTCTAGATGTGTGCTTCGTGTCTCAGCTTGAGAGATGTTGCTATGTCTTATCCTGTGAGTCAATCCTGAGTTGTTCGATCTTCAAGAAGATCGATTCTTCTAGATTTTTCTTTTCCTCTCCTTGTCATGTTAGTTGGAGTTCTCAGAGCAAGACATCGAGTCAATGATGGTGACTGAATCAACGTTCTTATGAAGTGCAAACCTGGATCGTGAAGATTGTGTTAGTTTGCGTTTCCCCTTCATCTTGCCCTCCGCCTTGAATCTCGGGACGAGATTCTTGTTTAGTGGGGGTGAGTTGTCACACCCCTAGCCTTGCTATGCACTTGGACTAGCTTGGTTGTTGCATCATGTCTAAAATTATTTGAAATTTGAAATGGGGATTGACCAAACCCTAGCATCAGAAAGAATTCAACTAGGTTCAAATAAAATTATCTTCAATGAACCCAAAATGCCTTCCCAAAAATGTTCATCATCTTTGGTTTGGTCTTGAACCTCTGCCAAAAATATTGCACATTTTTCTAGGTCAATTGGGGGTCACTGAATTAAATCTTATTGTAGTTGACTTTGGGCATTTAAATACTATAAATATTTTAAATGTACAATTAATTACAAACTGAAATATTTACTGTTGGAAATATTCCAAACAGTGACCTCAGTTAGTGGCATGATTTTTGAAAGTGCCTAGCCATTTTTACTAAGTCAAGAAACAAATGTCAGAATTAGAAAAAAAGGAAAAGAGCAGAGACTCACCTGGAACTTACCTGGCGCCCACCAAAGCCCACCTGGTTGGCCAGCCCAGCCCACCAGCGCCACCGTCCTCAAGCTCCTGCCAAGAGGACGCGCGCGTGTGGTCGCCGCACGCAGGCACGCGCCCTGGCCACCTCCTCTCTGCCTGCTTGCCCGGACACCTCTGGGAGATGCCACGCGCCAGCCCCGACTCTCTCTCTCACTCTCTCTCGTCCCCATCCCCTCCTCTAACCCTCTCTCTCTCTCGCGCAACCGAGCATTGCCGTCGTCGCCGCTTGCAGCCACCGCGACCACCGCCGTCCCCTTGCCCCGTGGCCGTGCCCCGAGCTCCGCCCAGACTCCAGCTACCTCTCCGCCAACCCATGCAAGCTCGGACGACTCCAAGACAACGCCGGGAGCCCTGCATCGCCGCCCACGCCGTCTTCTCCATCTCCAGCCGCCCGAGATCGCCGGCTTCACTACGTCGCCGTCCGACCTCCCCCGAGCTCGCCGTCTGCTCCAATCGACTCCTCGTGAGCTCCTCTTCT
Source organism: Aegilops speltoides (assembly GCA_021437245.1). Lineage (NCBI taxonomy): Eukaryota > Viridiplantae > Streptophyta > Magnoliopsida > Poales > Poaceae > Aegilops > Aegilops speltoides. Next base: position 442,450,472 of record CM038147.1, read on the forward strand.
CTTCCCCTCACTCCGTGCACTTGATTTCGTCCCCTAGCTAGCTGCCCCGCCGAACCCGAGCTCCGGCCGCCGCCATGGACGGTGAGCTTCGTGCTCATGAGCTCCTCCACCTGCGCTCGTTGCCTCGAGTGTTCTGGTGACCCCAAAGAACTCAGAGCCCATCGGCCGCGCCCGCCGTGCCCGTAACGCCTAAAGCTTGATTCCCGAACTCCGGCGCCGCCCGCTCGCCGCCGCCCACACACACACCAAAGACACCACGCGGCCACCACCGGATGCGCCTCACTGCCAGCGTTCCGTAGCTGCAAACCACGAGCAAAACGATGCTCCGTAGCTCCGTCCCGAGCATCTCCGGCGAGCCATCGCCGTGCTTTTGGTCGCCGGCGTCGACCGCTGACGTGGCCGTGATTAGGGACTAAACACACCACTAACCAACCCCCTGGGCCACTGACGCATGGACCCCAGGCCCTAATTAATCCTAGTTTTGTTTCTGTTTAGGTTAGTTTAGAAACCCAACGGGACCCACATGCCTGAGTTGACCGCTACCGATATGGTTGCCGATCGGGCCCACACGTCGGCGAATTCTAACGAGCACCGTGACATCGACTAGTGGGACCCCCTGGTCAGGTTTGACCCGGGACAGCCCTGTTGACTTGCTGATGCAAGCATGACACAGTGCTGACGTCATAACTCATTTTCTGGATTAATTTTAATTCAGGAAATTCTAGAAAATAGTTTAAACTTCTAAAATTCATATAAATTCAACCGTAACTCCAAATGAAATAAATTATACATGAAAAATGGTCAGAAAAATCCAATCTATCCATCTGTACCATTTTCATGCATGTTAGAACAACCTGTTCTCACTGTTTAGGTCAAATCAATTAAATGGCATTTGAATAATCACATATGGAGTTTGAATTTGAATCTTGTATTCAAACCAACTTCATTTAATCTGTTGCTAGTTGCATTAGCCCAATCAACAGCATATTGCCATGTCATGATCATGCATCATATTGTGCATTGCATTGATTGTGTTCTTCCTTGTTTGCCGGTGTTTGTCCCCTCCCGATAGACGTGGTTCCGACGATGAGTTCGATGACACCAGTGAAGAACTATATTATCTTCAGAAGTGCCAGGCAAGCAAAACCTCCTTGTTCATTCCGATACAATCCCACTCTCTCGCTCCTGCTCTCTTAAGCGCATTACGACAACAACGATTCAATTGTTACTTGCGCGTAGTTGAACCCCTTTATCCTTTGCATGACTGTCATTCCACAAGAATAGATGAAACCCACTAGCATGAGTAGGAGTTGTTTGAGCCCCGATGTGCCTACTCATCCATGCTTGTTTGTCATGCCCGCTATTGCTTAGAGTTGAGTCAGTCCGATTCATCGGGGATGAGTCGAGGTGTGTGAACATGTCCTCTTGTTGAGAGCTAAGTGTGTGAATACGATTTGGTAAAGGTAGCGATGAGAGGCCATGTAGGAGTACATGGTGGGTTGTCTCATTGCAACCGCCCTCGAGAACCGAGTTACGTGTTTGTGATCCATGAACAGTTACTACCACGCATTGGAATGCTTAAGTGCCCTCTCGGCTTCTTAATCACCCTTGTTATTTGTCCAGAGTTGCAACTAGTTTCGGTGTTTGTAGGTAGTGTTAGTAGTCTACCAAGTGGCACCCTGCATGTGGGCTTGGGACAGACTAGGCACAATGGCCTGTGTACCAAGTGGCACCGGATGGTGGACTTGGGAACCTGCACACATCATTTGGGGCCGTGAGCGATACCCCGGCCGGATCTCCTTGTGGATGGAACCCGAATAGGCGATAAACCTGGACGAGAGACTTGAGTGTTTAGGTAGGCCGTGGCCGACTCCCTCACCCGGCTTCCGCTTGAAGGTTGCCGAGGTACATGATGTGTACAGGGCGATAAGTGGCGAGAGCGTGTGTGAAGAAGTACACCCCTGCAGGGTTATCATTATCTATTCGAATAGCCGGATTCCTCGGATATGGAAACATGCACCCCTTGTATAGTTCATAGACAAGTGAAAGTGGATACTCTAAAATGCGCAAGATAAGCATGAGTGCTATGGATGGCGTTCTCGTAGGGAGACGGGAGCGGATCCATAGTGGTGTATTGATATGGTGAATATGTGGACTCGTGTGCGCCACCTCAAAAGAGTTACATTGCAGCCGTAGTTCAGGATAGCCACCGAGTCAAAGTTGGCTTGCTGCAGTTAAACCCCACCATCCCCTTTTGTTGATAATGATGCATATGTAGTTAGTTCTGATGTAAGTCTTGTTGCGTACATTTGTACTCACGTTTGCCTATTTTATGTTTTTTGCAGAGACTTGGCCTCGCTAGTAGTTCCGCTTGGACTTGACGTTTAGCTTGTTACCTCAGCTACGATCTTGTGCCCTCGGCATGATCTCAGTAGTTAGTCGCTTCTCACCTTTTTCATTTGTAGTTGTCTCAGACTCGGACATGTTAAGCTTTCGCTTGTGCTTTGACTTGTATGCTCACAATGTTGGGTCATGAGACCCATGCTTGTAATATCTCGCTCCTCGGGCCTAATGAATAAATACTTGAGTCATAGAGTCATGTTGTGATGCCATGTTGTATTTGCACATATCGAGCATATTGTGTGTATGTTATTGAAATGCTTGGTATGTGTGGGATCGACTATCTAGTTGTTTATCCTTAGTAGCCTCTCTTACGGAAATGTCTCCTAGTGTTTCCACCGAGCCATGGTAGCTTGCTACTTGCTCCTAACACTTAGGCTGGCCGGCATGTGTCCTTCTTCGTTCTGTCTGTCCCTTCGGGAAATGTCACGCGATGAATACCGAGTCCTGTTAGCCGCTACAGCCCGGTTCACCGGAGTCTGCTAGCCCATGCTACTACACTGATTCACTCGGATGATGACCGACACGCTCGATGTTTGGGTCATGGATGCTGTCCTCGTAAGTTTGTGCCACTTTGGGTTTACGACTAGCCATGTCACCGGGCTCCTTATCATATGGATGCTAGCGACACTATCATATACGTGTGCCAAAAGGCGCAAACGGTCCCGGGCAAAGGTAAGGCGACACCTGTGGGAATACCGTGCGTGAGGCCGCAAAGTGATATGAGGTGTTACATGCTAGATCGATGTGGCATTGAGTCGGGGTCCTGACAGCTAATCCATTTGCACGAGATGGAACATTGCATCCCGACTTACACCTTATCTTTGTGGATGAAGTTTGTGGATTATTTAAGCTTGCAGGTATTCCCGATGATGTTGTCAAAAGGAAGGTCTTCCTTTATCTTTGAAGGAAGATGCATTGACATGGTATAGGCTATGTGATGATACGAGATCTTGGAATTATAAACGATTGAAGTTGGAATTTCACCAGAAGTTCTATCCTATGCATCTTGTTCATCGTGATCATAATTACATATATAATTTCTGGCCTCGCAAAGGAGAAAGCATCGCTCAAGCTTGGGGGAGGCTTAAATCAATGTTATATTCATGCCCCAATCATGAGCTCTCCCGGGAAATGATTATTCAAAATTTTTATGCTCGACTTTCTCTTAATGATCGCAACCTGCTCGATACTTCCTGTTCTGGTTCTTATATGCTGAAGACTATTGATTTCAAATGGGACTTATTGGAAAGAATTAAACGCAACTCTGATGATTGGGGTTTCGACGATGGTAAGGAGTCAGGTATGACACCTAAGTTCGATTGTGTTAAATCTTTTATGGATACCGATCCTTTTCATGGATTTAGCACTAAGTATTGACTTGACTCAGAGATAGTAGCTTCTTTCTATGAATCTTTTTCTACTCACATTGATCTCCCTAAAGAAAAGTGGTTTAAATATAATCCTCCTGTTGAAGTGAAAGTAGTTGCACCTATTACAGTTGAAGAAAAGACTATCACCTATAGTGACCCTATTGTTCCTACTACTTATGTTGAGAAACCTCCTTTTCCTGTTAGGATAAAGGATCATACTAAAACTTTGACTGTTGTTCGTAAGAGTAATACTATAACTTATACACCTCCTGAGCAAATCAATGTTGAACCTAGTATTGCTATGGTTAAAGATCTCTTGGATGATGATTTAGATGGGCATGTTATTTATTTTTGTGATGAATCTGCTAATATTGCTAGACCAGATACTAAGATACATAGACGTGTCGTAGGCATGCCTGTTATTTCTGTCAAAATAGGAGATCATTGTTATCATGGTTTATGTGATATGGGTGCTAGTGCAAGTGCAATACCGTATGACTTATATAAAGAGATAATGCATGACATTGCACCTGTTGAATTAGAAGACATTGATGTTACCATTAAACTTGCTAATAGGGACACCATTAAACCAATTGGGATAGTTAGAGATATTGAAGTCTTATGTGGGAAGGTTAAATACCCTGCTAATTTTCTTGTTCTTGGTTCCCCACAAGATGATTTTTGTCCCATTATTTTTGGTAGACCCTTCTTGAATACATCTAGTGCTAAGATCGATTGTGAAAAAGATATTGTCATCATTGGCTTAGATGGTATGTCTCATGAGTTTAATTTTGCTAAGTTTCGTAGACAACCTCGTGATAGGGAACCACCAAGTAAGGATAAGATTATTGGTCTTGCTTCTATTGCCATGCCTCCTACTGGTCCGTTAGAACAATATTTGCTAGACCATCAAAATGATATGTTTATGAAGGAAAGAAGGGAAATAGATGAAGTGTTCCTTAAATAGGAACCTATGTTGAAACATAATCTTCCCGTTGAAATTCTTCAGGATCCCCCTCCACCCAAGGGTGATCCCGTGTTTGAACTCAAACCATTACCTGATAATCTTAAGTATGCTTATCTTGATGAAAAGAAAATATATCATGTTATTATTAGTGCTAACCTTTCAGAGCAAGAAGAAGAAAGATTATTGTAAACTCTGAAGAAGCACCGAGCAGCTATTGGATATACTTTGGATGATCTTAAGGGCATTAGTCCCACATTATGCCAACAGAAAATTACAGTGGAGAAAGATGCCAAACCAGTTAGAGATCCTCAACGACGACTGAATCCTAAGATGAAAGAAGTGGTAAGAAAGGAGATACTAAAGCTCCTTGAGGCAGGTATAATTTATCCCGTTGCTGATAGTGAATGGGTAAGCCCTGTCCATTGTGTTCCTAAAAAGGGAGGTATCACCGTTGTTCCTAATGATAAAGATGAATTGATTCCGCAAAGAATTATTACAGGTTATAGGATGGTAATTGATTTCCGTAAGTTAAACAAAGCTACTAAGAAAGATCATTACCCTTTACCTTTTATTGATCAAATGCTAGAAAGACTATCCAAACACACTCATTTCTGCTTTCTAGATGGTTATTCTGGTTTCTCTCAAATACCTGTGTCGTGAAGGATCAATCTAAAACTACTTTTACTTGCCCTTTTGGTACTTTTGCTTATAGACGATGCATTTTGGTTTACGTAATGCACCGCTACCTTTCAAAGATGCATGATGGCTGTATTCTCGATTTTTGTGAAAAGATTTGTGAGGTATTCATGGATGACTTCTCCGCTTATGGATCCTCTTTTGATGATTGTTTGAGCAACCTTGATCGAAGTTTTGCGAGATGCGAAGACACTAGTCTCGTCCTGAACTGGGAAAAGTGTCACTTTATGGTTAATGAAGGCATTGTCTTGGGGCATAAGATTTCCGAGAGAGGTATTGAAGTTGACAAAGCCAAAATTGATGCTATTGAAAAGATGCCATGTCCCAAGGACATAAAAGGTATAAGAAGTTTCCTTGGTCATGCTGGTTTTTATAGGAGGTTCATTAAGGACTTTTCTAAAATCTCTAGGCCTCTGACTAATTTATTGCAAAAAGATATTCCTTTTGTATTTGATGATGATTGTGTAGAAGCATTTGAAATACTTAAGAAAGCTTTGATTACTACACCTATTGTTCAGCCACCTGATTGGAATTTACCTTTTGAAATTATGTGCAATGCTAGTGATTATGCTGTAGGTGCTGTTCTAGGGCAAAGAGTCGATAATAAATTGAATGTTATCCAGTATGCTAGTAAGACTCTTGATACTGCCCAGAGAAATTATGCTACTACTAAAAAAGAGTTCTTAGCCGTTGTGTTTGCATGTGATAAGTTTAGACCCTACATTGTTGATTCTAAAGTTACTATTCACACTGATCATGCTGCTATTAAATATCTTATGGAAAAGAAAGATGCTAAGCCTAGACTCATTAGATGGGTTCTTCTGCTCCAAGAATTTGACTTGCATATTATTGATAGAAAGGGAGCTGAGAACCCCGTTGCAGAAAACTTGTCTAGGTTATAGAGAATGTTCTTGATGACCCACTGCCTATTGATGATAGCTTTCCTGATGAACAATTAGCGGTCGTTAATGCTTCTCGTACTACTCCTTGGTATGCTGATTATGCTAATTATATTGTTGCTAAATCTATACCTCCTAGTTTCACATACCAGCAAACGAAAAAGTTCTTTTATGATTTAAGACATTACTTCTGGGATGACCCACACCTTTATAAAGGAGTAGATGGTGTTATTAGATGTTGTGTGCCTGAGCATGAACAGGAACAGATCCTACACAAGTGTCACTCTGAATCTTATGGAGGACACCATGCTGGAGATAGAACTGCACACAAGGTACTACAATCTGGTTTTTATTGGCCTACTCTCTTCAAAGATGCTCGTAAGTTTGTCTTATCTTGTGATGAATGCCAAAGAATAGGTAACATTAGTAGACGTCAAGAAATGCCTATGAATTATTCTCTTGTTATTGAACCGTTTGATGTTTGGGGCTTTGATTATATGGGACCTTTTCCTGCCTCTAATGGTTATACACATATTTTAGTTGATGTTGATTACGTTACTAAGTGGGTAGAAGCTATTCCAACTAGTAGTGCTGATCATAACACTTCTATTAAAATGCTTAAAGAAGTTATTTTTTCGAGGTTTGGAGTCCCTAGATATCTTGTGACTGATGGTGGTTCACATTTTATCCATGGCGCTTTCCGTAAGATGCTTGCTAAGTATGATGTTAATCATAGAATCGCATCTCTTTATCATCCGTAGTCTAGTTGTCAAGTAGAGTTGAGCAATAGAGAGCTCAAATTAATTTTGCAAAAGAATGGGAATAGATCTAGAAAAAATTGGCCCAAAAAATTTGATGATGCATTATGGGCCTATAGAACTGCATACAAAAATCCTATGGGTATGTCTCCATATAAGATGGTTTATGGAAAAGCGTGTCATTTACCTCTTGAACTTGAACATAAAGCATATTGGGATATTAAAGAGCTCAACTATGACTTCAAACTTGCCGGTGAGAAGAGGTTGTTTGATATTAGCTCACTTATGAATGGAGAACCCAAGCCTATGAGAATGCCAAGATGTTCAAAGAAAAAGTCAAACGCTGGCATGATAAAAGGATACAAAAGCGTGAGTTTAACGTACCAGATTATGTGTTATTATTCAACTCTCGTTTAAGATTTTTTGCAGGAAAACTTCTCTCTAAATGGGAAGGTCCCTACGTTATTGAGGAGGTCTATCGTTCTGGTGCCATAAAAATCAACAACTTCAAAGGCACAAGTCTAAGGGTGGTAAACGGTCAAAGAATTAAACATTATATTTCAGGTAATCCTATCAATGTTGAAACTAATATTATTGAAACCGTAACCCCGGAGGAATACGTAAGGGACACTTTCTAGAACGTTCCAAACTCCGAAAAGGAATAGGTATGTAGTACGGTAAGTAAACCGACTCCAAAACAACTCCAATGGCAATTTTTATCAGTTTTGGAATATTTAAGAATTTTAGGAAGAAAGAAGTAGTCCGAAAGGGGCACGAGGCCCCCACGAGAGTGGAGGGCACCCCCACCCTTACTGGGCACGCCCCCTGTCTCGTGGGCACCTCGTGTGCCTCCCAGACTCCGTTTTCTTGCACGTTACGTATTTTGGTCGGTAAAAATTCATTATATATACTCCCGAAGATTTTGACCACCGTATCACGCAAATATCCTCTGTTTTCGTTCGAGCTATTTCTGTTTCAGATCTAGAGCATCATGTCTTCTCGAAGCGCTCCCAAGGACAAGTTTTTCAAGAGGGTTATCAACCCCTCTCTCGCGGAGGTGCTGCAACACCCTCAAACCATTGAGATGCGTGAGGGGGTGCTGCACATCCGCGATGTGGAGGGACCAAGGCGTACCAGAAGCGTGGAGACAAAGCTCGAAGCCGTGGAACAGCAAGTTTTCAAGTGCCAAGGGATGGTGGAGCATGGACTCAACGCTAACCAGATGATGATCACGGAGTTCACCAACAACCACAAGCTGGATGCCAAAGTCATTGGGGAGACCATCTTCAAGCTTCAAGAGAAAATTGAGCACCTCCAAGCCCAGATCTATGACCTACAAAACCAGAACTGTGAGTATGAATATAGATTCAAGAGGATGAGTTTGGCTGCATATTTAAGGATCCCGGAGACTCGATCATCCTTCTATGATGGAGAGCCTATACCTTGGAAGACGGACGACAAGACTACATCATCAACAACTCCTACTTCACCACCTCCGAGGACATAATCACATGGGTATGGGCACTCCCCTTGGCAACTACCAAGCTTGGGGGAGGTGCCCCGGTATCGTATCACCATCACACTCCTATCTTTACCGATTTATTTAGTTTGATCCTTTTAGTAGTATCTTGATCTAGTAGATTGAAGTTTTGATATCAAGTAGTTTTGAGTTTTGCTTTGTGATCTCTTTATGTAATCGAGTCCGTGAGCTATCTATAATAAAGATTAGTGTTGAGTCAAGGGCTTTGCTATGTTACTATGATCTTGAGGAAGTAGAAAGAATAAATAGAATAAAAGAGTTCATATTGATCTTATGGATAGTAATGACTTCACACATAGAAAGTATGAGGCATAAAAGTTGTTGAGAGTTGATAAACGTAGTTTTGGTCATCGTTGCAATTAATAGGAAGTAATAAGGAAAGAGAAGTTCACATACAAATATATTATCTTGGACATCTTTTATGATTGTGAAGCACTCATTAAGTATGACATGCTAAAAGAGTTGATGTTGGACAACGAAGACAACGTAATGGTTTATGTTTTCTCACATCTCAGTTAAAGTATATTGTCATTGACCTTCCAAACATGTTGAGCTTGCCTTTCCCCCTCATGCTAGCCAAATTCCTTGCACCAAGTAGAGATACTACTTGTGCTTCCAAATATCCTTAAACCCTGTTTTGCCATGAGAGTCCACCACACCTACCTATGGATTGAGTAAGATCCTTCAAGTAAGTTGTCATGTTGCAGGCAATAAAAATTGTTATCTAAATATGTATGACTTATTAGTGCAGAGAAAATAAGCTTTATATGATATTGTTGTGGAAGCAATAAAAGCGACGGACTGCATAATAAAGGTCCGCATACAATTGGCACTATAAAGTGACGTTCTTTTGCATTAAGATTTTATGCATCCAACCCTAAACGCACATAACAACCTCTGCTTCCCTCTGCGAAGGGCCTATCTTTTACTTTATGTTTTTACTTTATGCTTGAGTCAAGGTGATCTTCACCTTTCCCTTTTTATTTTATCCTTTGGAAAGCTCCTCGTGTTTGAAAGATCATGATATATATATCCAATTGGATGTAAGTTAGCATGGACTATTATTGTTGACATCACCAAAAGGTGAATACGTTGGGAGGCAACACAATAAGCCCCTATCTTTCTCAGTGTCCGGTTGAAACTCTATAACCACAAGTACCGCGTGAGTGTTAGCAATTGTAGAAGACTACATGATAGTTGAGTGTGTGGACTTGCTGAAAAGCTCTATTCTTGACTCTTTCTGATGTTATGATAAATTGAAATTGCTTCAATGACTGATATTATAGTTTGTTAGTTCCCAATGAAGTTTCTAAACCATGCCTGACATTGTGAATTGATCGTTACTTGAGCATAAGAAATCATCTGATAAAATCTTTTTATGTTGCTGTTATAAGAATGATCATGATGCCCTCATGTCCGTATTTTATTTTTATTGACACCTCTATCTCTAAACATGTGGACACATTTTTCGATTTCGGCTTCCGCTTGATGACAAGCGAGGTCTAGCTTGGGGGAGGTGATACGTCCATTTTGCATCATGCTTTTATATCAATATTTATTGCATTATGGGCTGTTATTACACATTGTATCTCAATACTTATGGGTATTCTCTCTTATTTTACAAGGTTTACCATGAAGAGGGGGAATGTCGGCAGCTGGAATTCTTGTTGGAAAAGGAGCAAACAATGGAAACCTATTCTACATAGCTCCAAAAATCCTGAAACTCCACGAAACTTATTTTTGGAATTAATAAGAATTATTGAGCGAAGAAACACCTCAGGGGGCCCACACTCTGGCTAGGAGGGTGGGGGCGCGCCCACCCCTACTTGGCGCGCCCCCTGTCTCCTGGGCCCCCTGGTGGCCCCACTCCATCTTCTGCTATATGAAGGCTTTTACCCTGGAAAAAATTGTGGGCAAGCTTACGGGATGAAACTCCGCCGCCACGAGGCGAAACCTTGGCGGAACCAATCTAGAGCTCCGACAGAGTTGTTCTGCCAGGCAAACTTCCCTCCGGGAGGGGGAAATCATCATCGTCGTCATCACCAACGATCCTCTCATCGGGAGGGGGTCAATCTCCATCAACATCTTCACCAGCACCATCTCATCTCAAAACCCTAGTTCATCTCTTGTATCCAATCTTGTATCCAAACCGCAAATTTGTATCACCATCACACTCCTATCTTTACCGTTTTATTTAGTTCGATCCTTTTAGTAGTATCTTGATCTAGTAGATTGAAGTTTTGATATCAAGTAGTTTTTAGTTTTGCATTGTGATCTCTTTTTGTAATCGAGTCCGTGAGCTATCTATAATAAAGATTAGTGTTGAGTCAAGGGCTTTGCTATGTTGCTATGATCTTGAGAAAGTAGAAAGAATAAAAGAGTTAATATTGATCTTATGGTTAGTGATGATTTCACACATAGAAAGTATGAGGCATAAAAGTTGTTGAGAGTTGATAAATGTAGTTTTGGTCATCATTGCAATTAATAGGAAGTGATAGGGAAAGAGGGGTTCACATGCAAATATATTATCTTGGACACCTTTTATAATTGGGAGCACTCATTAAGTATGACATGCTAAAAGAGTTGACGTTGGACAAGGAAGACAACGTAATGGTTTATGTTTTCGCACATCTCAGTTAAAGTATATTGTCATTGACCTTCCAAAGATGTTGAACTTGCCTTTCCCCCTCATGCTAGCCAAATTCCTTGCACCAAGTAGAGATACTACTTGTGCTTCCAAATATCCTTAAACCCAGTTTTGCCATGAGAGTCCACCATACTACATATGGATTGAGTAAGATCCTTCAAGTAAGTTGTCATGTTGCAAGCAATAAAAATTGCTATCTAAATATGTATGACTTATTAGTGCAGAGAAAATAAGCTTTGTACGATTTTGTTGTGGAAGTAATAAAAGCGACGGACTGCATAATAAAGGTCCACATACAAGGGGCAATATAAAGTGACGTTCTTTTGCATTAAGATTTTGTGCATCCAACCCTAAACGCACATGACAACCTCTACTTCCCTCTGCGAAGGGCCTATCTTTTACTTTATGTTTTTACTTTATGCTTGAGTCAAGGTGATCCACACCTTTCCCTTTTTCATTTTATCCTTTGGCAAGCTCCTCGTGTTTGAAAGATCATGATATATATATATATATATATATATATATATATATATCCAATTGGATGTAAGTTAGCATGGGCTATTATTGTTGACATCACCTAAAGGTGAATACGTTGGGAGGCAACACAATAAGCCCCTATCTTTCTCGTTGTCCTATGAAACTCCATAACCACAAGTATTGCGTGAGTGTTAGCAATTGTAGAAGACTATAAGATAGTTGAGTATGTGAACTTGCTGAAAAGCTCTATTGTTGACTCTTTCTGATGTTATGATAAATTGCAATTGCTTCAATGACTGGGATTATAGTTTGTTAGTTCCCAATGAAGTTTTTGAACCATACTTGACATTGTGAATTGATTGTTACTTGAGCATAAGAAATCATATGATAAAATCTATATATGTTGTTGTTATAAGAATGATCATGATGCCCTCATGTCCATATTTTATTTTTATCGACACCTCTATCTCTAAACATGTGGACATATTTTTCGATTTCGGCTTCCACTTGAGGACAAGCGAGGTCTAAGCTTGGGGGAGTTGATACGTCCGTCTTGCATCATCTTTTCTATCAATATTTATTGCATTATGGGATGTTATTACACACTATATATCAATACTTATGGCTATTCTCTCTTACTTTACAAGGTTTACCATGAAGAGGGGAATGCCGGCAATGGAATTCAGGCCGAACAGAGCAAACATTGGAAACATATTCGCAGACCTCCCAAAAACACGAAACTCCACGAAACATGTTTTGGAATTAATAAGAATTATTAGGCGAAAGAAATACATCGGGGCGACACCTGTCCAGAGGGGCCCCCATCGGGCATGCCCCTGTCTCTGGGCCCCTGGTGGGCCCCGTGTCCATCTTCGCTATATTAGAGCTTTTACCCTGGAAAAAATTGGGGGCAAGCTTACGGGACGAAACTCCGCCGCCACGAAGCGGAACCTTGGCGGAACCAATCTAGGGCTCTGGCAGAGTTGTTCTGCCAGGGAAGACACTTCCCTCCGGGAGGGGGAAATCATCACCAACGTCATCACCAACGATCCTCTCATCGGGAGGGGGTCAATCTCCATCAACATCTTCACTAGCACCATCTCCTGTCCAAACCCTAGTTCATCTCTTGTATCCAATTTTGTATCAAAACCACAAATTGGTACCTGTGGGTTGCTAGTAGTGTTGATTACTCCTTGTAGTTGATGCTAATTGGTTTACTTGGTGGAAGATCATATGTTTAGATCCTTAATGCATATTATTACTCCTCTGATTATGAACATGAATATGCCTTATGAGTAGTTACGTTTGTTCCTGAGGACATGGGTGAAGTCTTACTATTAGTAGTCATGTGAATTTGGTATTTGTTTGATATTTTGATGAGATGTATGTTGTCTTTTCCGCTAGTGGTGTTATGTGAACGTAGACTACATGATACTTCACCATTATTTGGGCCTAGAGGAAGGCATTGGGAAGTAATAAGTAGATGATGGGTTGCTAGAGTGACAGAAGCTTAAACCCTAGTTTATGCGTTGCTTCATTAGGGGCTGATTTGGATCCATATGTTTAATGTTGTGGTTAGGTTTACCTTAATACTTCTTTTGTAGTTGCGGATGCTTTCAATAGGTGTTAATCATAAGTGGGATGCTTGTCCAAGTAAGGGCAGTACCCAAGCACCGGTCCACCCACATATCAAATTATCAAAGTACCGAACATGAATCATATGAACGTGATGAAAACAAGCTTGACGATAATTCCCATGTGTCCTCGGGAGCTCCTTTCTCATTATTAGAAATTGTCCAGGCTTATCCTTTGCTACATAAAGGATTGGGCCACCTTGCTGCACTTTATTTACTTTGTTTACTTGTTGCTCGTTACTATTTATCTTATCACAGAACTATCTATTACCTACAATTTCAGTGCTTGCAGAGAAAACCTTACTGGAAACCACTTATCATTTCCTTCTGCTCTTCGTTGGGTGCGACACTCTTACTTATCGAAAGGACTAGATAGATCCCCTACACTTGTGGGTCATCATGCGTCTAAGGCTAATGGTAACAGGAGGCGGGGGACACGATGTTTACCCAGGCTCGGGCTCTCTCGATGGAGGTAATACCCTACTTCCTACTTGATTGATCTTGATGATATGAGTATTACAAGAGTTGATCTACCACGAGATCATAGAGGCTAAACCCTAGAAGCTAGCCTATGATTATGATTGTTGTTGTCCCTCGGACTAAACCCTCCGGTTTATATAGACATCGGAGGGGGCTAGGGTTACACAGAGTCGGTTACAGGGAAGGAGATCTACATATCCGAATTGCCAGGCTTGCCTTCCACGCAAAGGAGAGTCCCATCCAGACATGAGACGAAGTCTTCAATCTTGTATCTTCATAGTCCAACAGTCTGGCCAAAGTATATAGTCCGGCTGTCCGAGGACCCCTTAATCCAGGACTCCCTCAGTAGCCCATGAACCAAGCTTCAATGATGATGAGTCCGGCATGCAGATTGTCTTCGGCATTGCAAGGCGGGTTCCTTCTCCAAATACTCCATAGAAGATTTGAACACAAGGATAGTGTCCATCCCTGCAAAATAATTTCCACATACCACCGTAGAGACCACAATATTCCACAAATCTAATCTGCTGACAACATTTCACAGTGTGACATCAAGTCGCGCCCTGGTCATTATTCGGACCGTTTTTCCCAACCTGCCACCGCGCATATTGCGAGGCGGTTTTATTGGCACATCTTGTCGAAGCAGAGATCATGTCCCCTTATCACGGGATTCTCATCAATACGGGTGTGGGTAACCCAACCGCGCCATCAATCGTGGTGCTTGGGGAATGAGCGAGTTTACCGGGCAAGTGGGGAGGCGCAGGACCTCTGCTGCCTTTATAAGGGGATAAGGACTCACTCTTTCACACATGCCTTCTTCTTCCTCTGCTCACCCATTCCTTCTCGCTCGAGCCCTAGCACCCAAGCGTTCGTCTTCTCCGCCCAAAAAGGTTTCCCGAAAATGTTCGGATCCGGACCAGGAGACAAGTGGATGGCCTCTACTGTCCGGGAGAAGGATATCAAGAAGCTTCGGAGGCGCAGGTATTTGGCCAAGAGAATCGGCCACTATCTTCCGACGGAGGGACAGATCGTCCCCACCCCGGAACCCCATGAGAGGGTGGTATTACTCCCTCATTTTGTCCGCGGGCTAGTGTTTCCCCTCCACCCATTCGTTCGCGGCATCATGTATTATTACAGAATTGATTTTCATGATCTATCTCCCAATTCCTTCCTCAACATCTCGACATTCATCGTCGTGTGCGAGGCCTTCCTCCGCATCCCGCCACACTTCGGTCTATGGCTGAAGGTTTTTAATGTGAAGCCCAAGGTAGTGAGCGGCGAGCACGCCGAGTGCAGAGGCGCTGATACGTCTCCAACGTATCTATAATTTTTTATTGCTCCATGCTACTTTATCTACTGTTTTAGGCAATATTGGGCTTTATTATCCACTTTTATATTATTTTTGGGACTAACCTATTAACCGGAGGCCCAGCCCAGATTTGCTGTTTTATGCCTATTTCAGTGTTTCGAGGAAAAGGAATATCAGACGGAGTCAAAATGGAACGAAATCAACTGGAGAAGTTATTTTTGGAAGGAAACCCACCTGATGGACTTGGACCCCACGTCAGAAGATACGGGAGGTGCTCACGAGGGTGTGGGTGCGCCCTCCCCCCTAGGCGCGTCCCCCTACCTCGTGGGGCCCTCGTAGCTCCACCGAGGTTCTCCCTGCACCCATATATACCTACGTACCCTAAAACTTCCAGAACAGAAGATAGATCGGGAGTTCCGCCGCCGCAAGCCTCTGTAGCCACCAAAAACCAATCGGGATCCTGTTCCGGCACCCTGCCGGAGGGGGTCCCATCACCGGAGGCCATCTTCATCATCCCGGTGCTATCCATGACGAGGAGGGAGTAGTTCACCCTCGGGGCTGAGGGTATGTACCAGTAGCTATGTGTTTGATCTCTCTCTCTCTCGTGTTCCCTCTCGTGTTCCCTCGATGGCACGATCTTGATGTATCCCGAGCTTTGCTATTGTAGTTGGACCTTATGATGTTTCTCCCCCTCTACTCTCTTGTGATGAATTGAGTTTCCCCTGTTGAACTTATCTTATTGGATTGAGTCTTTTATGAACACTTGATGTATGTCTTGCGTGGGATAATCGTGGTGACAATGGGTTATTCTATTGATCCACTTGATGTATGTTTTGGTGATCAACTTGCGGGTTTCGTGACACTTGGGAACCTATGCATAGGGGTTGGCACACGTTCTTGACTCTTCGGTAGAAACTTTGGGGCACTCTTTGAAGTACTTTTATGTTGGTTGGATGAATCTGAGATTGTGTGATGCATATCGTATAATCATGCCCACGGATACTTGAGGTGACAATGGAATATCTAGGTGACATTAGGGTTTTGGTTGATTTGTATCTTAAGGTGTTATTCTAGTACGGACTCTTTTATAGATTGATCCGAAAGAATAGCTTTGCGGTGGTTTCGTACCCCACCATAATCTCTACGTTTGTTCTCCGCTATTAGTGTCTTTGGAGTGACTCTTTGTTGCATGTTGAGGGCTTGTCATATGTTCTATCTATGTTATTATTGTTGAGAGAACTTACACTAGTGAAAGTATGAACCCTAGGCCTTGTTTCCTACCATTGCAATACCGTTTACGCTCACTTTTATCGCTTGTTACCTTGCTGTTTTTATTATTTCAGATTACAAAAACCTATACTACTATCTATTTTGCACTTGTATCACCATCTCTTCGCCGAACTAGTGCACCTATACAATTTGCCATTGTATTGGGTGTGTTGGGGACACAAGAGAATTTTTGTTATTTGGTTGCAGGGTTGTTTGAGAGAGACCATCTTCCTCCTACGCCTCCTACGGATTGATAAACCATAGGTCATCCACTTGAGGGAAATTTGCTACTGTCCTACAAACCTGTGCACTTGCAGGCCCAACAACGTCTACAAGAAGAAGGTTGTGTAGTAGACATCAAGCTCTTTTCTGGCACCTGCCGGGGAGGCTAGGTAAGTGAAGGTATATCTTTAGATCTTGCAATTGAATCTTTTTGTTTCTTGTTTTAGCACTAGTCTAGTTTGTAAAAGAAAACTAAAAAAATGGAGTTGAGTTTGTCTCATACACTTCACCTTTTTAATATATTTCGTGAGTATGATGGAAAGGATAATTGTGCTCAAGTGCTTGAAGAAGAAATCTATAGAATGTTTGGTACTAAAATTTTGAATGATGAGCATGATTGCAATGTTGTTAGTATGAATTCCTTCAATATCCATGATGCTAATGATATGCAAAGCCACAAGCTTGGGGAAGCTATCTTTGATGGAAATGATATTTTTTGTCCCCCAAGCTTTGATGAGAAAATTTACTATGATGAAAGCATGCCTCCTATTTATGATGATTATTGTGATGATACGTATGCCATAAAGAAGGAGTTTGCTTATGTGGAGAGTAGAAAATTTTCTATGCTTGTAGATCATGAAAATAATGCTTTAGGTGCTGGTTATATTGTTGAATTCATTCATGATGCTACTGAAAATTATTATGAGGGAGGAACATATGCTTGTAGGAATTGCAATAATGTCAAGTTTCCTCTCTATGTGCTTAAATTCTTGAAGCTATGCTTGTTGTGCCATCCTATGCTAGTTGATTATTGTTCCCATAAGTTGTTGCTCACAAAATCCCTATGCATAGGAAGTGGGTTAGACTTAAATATGCTAGTCATATGCTTCATGATGCTCCCGTTATGTTTCAATTCTTATCTTTTATGTGAGCATCATTGTCATCATCATGCCTAGCTAAAAGGCATTAAAGAAAAGCGCTTGTTGGGAGACAACCCAATATTTATCCTTACTGTTTTTGTGTGTCCACATGATTATGCTACTTTAGTAATCATGTTTTATAGCTTTTGTTTCAATAAAGTGCCAAGTAGAACCTTTGGGAAGACTTGGGTGAAGTTTATGTGATCTTGCTGTGAAAAACAGAAACTTTAGCGCTCACGAGATTAGCTGCCATTTTTTACTGGAGAGTACTTTTAGGTTGATTCTTTTTGCAGATGATTAATAGACAAATTTCTCAGGTCCAACAATTTATTTCATAATTTTTGGGGTTCCAGAAGTATACGTTTTATACAGATTACTACAGACTGTTCTGTTTTTGACAGATTCTGTTTTCTATGTGTTGTTTGCTTATTTTGATGAATCTATGAGTAGTATCGGAGGGTATGAGCCATAGAGAAGTTAGAATACAGTATATATTACAACAATATGAATTTAGAATGAGTTCATTACAGTACCTAAGTGGTGGTTTTATTTTCTTATACTAACGGAGCTTACGAGTTTTGTTTTGAGTTTTGTGTGATTGAAGTTTTCAAGTTTTGGGTAAAGATTCGATGGACTATGGAATAAGGAGTGGCAAGAGCCTAAGATTGGGGATGCCCAAGGCACCCCAAGGTAATATTCAAGGACAACCAAGAGCCTAAGCTTGGGGATGCCCCGGAAGGCATCCCCTCTTTCGTCTTCGTACCATCGGTAACTTTACTTGGAGCTATATTTTTATTCACCACATGATATGTGTTTTGCTTGGAGCGTCATTTTCTTTTGTTAGTATTTGCTTTCTGTTAGTTAGAATACTGTTTTTCTTCTTTAGTTTCAATAAAAAAGTCAAGGATAGCCTTTGCCATGCTTATTTTGCTAGTTTGCATGTTGCTGTTTGAAAACAGAAAGTTTACCGCTGTTGCAAAAATTCCCTATAAAAGTCAGAGAGTGGTATAATGTTGAATCTTTTTTGCATATTGAGCTCTAATAAATTTATTACAGTGGTAATTTTAGTTCATAATTTTTGGAGTCAGGGAAGTATTGTTACTCTTGCATTCTTTACAGACTGTACTGTTTTGACAGATTGCTGTTATGGTTGCATTGTTTGCATATGTTTGCTTGTTTAATGATTCTATTTAAGGATAGGAGTATTAGATATGCAGAGGCATTTAGTATGCAATGTTGAATAATAATTTAAGTGATTTTCTACAGTATAATATGATAAGGTTTTGTATTGGTTTATACTAACCTATCTCACGAGTTCTTGTTGAGTTTGTTGTGAATGAAGCTTTTGATAAAAAGAGAAACCATGATATGAGAGGAATTAAGGAGACACAAAATCTCAAGCTTGGGGATGCCCAAGGCACCCCAAGATAATATTTCAAGAAGTCTCAAGCATCTAAGCTTGGGGATGCCCCGGTAGACATCCCACCTTTCTTCTTCAACAACTATCGGTTAGTATCGGTTGAGCCTAAGTTTTTGCTTCTTCACATGAGTTGTGCTATCCTTGCAATGTTTTATTTAGCTTTGCTTGCTGTTTGAATAAAAGTATCAAGATCTGAAATTCTTTAATGAGAGAGAGCCTTACATGAATTGGAATTTGTTAGAATGCTCTTTGTGCTTCACTTATATCTTTTGAGCTTGATAGTTTTTGCTCTAGTGCTTCACTTATATCTTTCAGAGCATGGTGGTCGTTTTATTTTGAAGAAATAGATGAACTCTCATGATTCACTTATATTATTTTGAGAGTCGTTGATAGCATGGTAATTTGCTTAATGTTAATATACTTGGTGTTCAAGATATGTGAAACTTTCTTTTGAGTGTGTTGAATACTAAGATAAGTTTGATGCTTGATAATTGTTTTGAGATATGGAGGTGATAATATCAAAGTCATGCTAGTTGGGTGATTATGAATTTGAGAAATACTTGTGTTAAAGTTTGCAAGTCCCGTAGCATGCAAGTATAGCTAAAGTTGTGTAACAAATTTGAAACATGAAGTGTACCTGGCTTGTGCATCCTTATGAGTGGCGGTCGGGGACGAGCGATGGTCTTTTCCTACCAATCTATCCCCCTAGGAGCATGCGCGTAGTACTTGATTTTTGATGGCTTCTAAATTTTTGCAATAAGTATATGAGTTCTTTTGACTAATGTTGAGTCCATGGATTATCGCACTCTCACCTTTCCGCCTTTGCTAGCCTCTTGATGCCGTGCATTGCCCTTTCTCACCTTGAGAGTTGGTGCAAACTTCACGGTGCATCCAAACCCCGTGATACGATACTCTCTATCACACATAAACCTCCTTATATCTTCCTCAAAACAGCCACCATACCTACCTATCATGGCATTTGCATAGCCATTCCGAGATATATTGCCATGCAACTTCCATCATCATCATCATGACATACATTACTTTTGTCATATTTCCATTGCATGATCATGTAGTTGACATCGTATTTGTGGCAAAGCCACCATGCATTATTTTTCATACATGTCACTCTTGATTCATTGCACCATCCCGGTACACCGCCGGAGGCATTCATATAGAGTCATATCTTGTTCTAGTATCGAGTTGTAATCCTTATGTTGTAATCAATAGAAGTGTGATGATCATCATTATTAGAGCATTGCCCAAAAAAAGAGAAAGGCAAAAAAAAAGGCCCCAAAAAAAGGAGAAAGGCAAAAAAAGGCCCCAAAAGAAGGGCAACGCTACTATCTCTTTTTCCACACTTGTGCTTCAAAGTAGCACCTTGTTCTTCATGTAGTGAGTCTCATGTATTGTGCTTCAAAGTAGCACCTTGTTCTTCATGTAGTGAATCTCATAAGTTGTCTTTTTATACTAGTGGGAATTTTTCATTATAGAACTTGGCTTGTATATTCCTACGATGGCTTCCTCAAATGCCCTAGGTCTTCGTGAGCAAGCGAGTTGGATGCACACCCACTAGTTTTCTTTTGTTGAGCATTCATAGCTCTAGTGCATCCGTTGCATGGCTATCCCTACTCCTCATGTTGACATCAATTGATGGGAATCTCCATAGCCCGTTGATTAGCCTCGTCAACGTGAGACTTTCTCCTTTTTTGTCTTCTCCACACAATCCCCATCATCATATTCTATTCCACCCATAGTGCTATATCCATGGCTCACGCTCATGTATTGCGTGAAGGTTGAAAAAGTTTGAGATTATTTAAGTATGAAACAATTGCTTGGCTTGTCATCGGGGGTATAGAAGTTGGGAACATCTTTGTGTGACGAAAATGAAGCATAGCCTAACGATATGATTTTGTAGGGATGAACTTTCTTTTGCCATGCTATTTTGAGAAGACATGATCGCTTTGATTAGTATGCTTGAAGTATTATTACTTTTGTGTCAATATGAACTTTTGTCTTGAATCTTTCGGATCTGAATATTCATATCACAATGAAGAAGATTTACATTGAAATTATGCCAAAGTATCACTCCGCATCAAAAATTCTTTTTTATCATTTACCTACTCGAGGACGAGCAGGAATTAAGCTTGGGGATGCTTGATACGTTTCCAACGTATCTATAATTTTTGATCGCTCCATGCTACTTTATCTACTGTTTTAGGCAATACTGGGCTTTATTATCCACTTTTATGTTATTTTTGGGACTAACGTATTAACCGGAGGCCCAACCCAGATTTGTTGTTTTATGCCTATTTCAGTGTTTAGAGGAAAAGGAATATCAGACGGAGTCAAAACGGAACGAAATCAACTGGAGAAGTTATTTTTGGAAGGAAACCCACCTGACGGACTTGGACCCCACGTCAGAAGATACGGGAGGTGCTCATGAGGGTGGGGGGCGCGCCCTCCCCCCTGGGCGCGTCCCCCTGCCTCGTGGGTCCCCCGTAGCTCCACCGACGTTCTCCCTGCACCCATATATACCTACGTACCCTAAAACTTCCAGAACAGAAGATAGATCGGGAGTTCCGCCGCCGCAAGCCTCTGTAGCCACCAAAAACCAATTGGGACCCTGTTCCGGCACATTGCCGGAGGGGGATCCCATCACCGGAGGCCATCTTCATCATCCCGGTGCTATCCATGACGAGGAGGGAGTAGTTCACCCTCGGGGCTGAGGGTATGTACCAGTAGCTATGTGTTTGATCTCTCCATCTCTCGTGTTCCCTCGATGGCATGATCTTGATGTATCCCAAGCTTTGCTATTGTAGTTGGACCTTATGATGTTTCTCCCCCTCTACTCTCTTGTGATGAATTGAGTTTCCCCTTTTGAAGTTATCTTATTAGATTGAGTCTTTTATGAACACTTGATGTATGTCTTGCGTGCGATAACCGTGGTGACAATGGGTTATTCTATTGATCCACTTGATGTATGTTTTGGTGATCAACTTGCGGGTTTCGTGACACTTGGGAACCTATGCATAGGGGTTGGCACACGTTCTTGACTCTCCGGTAGAAGCTTTGGGGCACTCTTTGAAGTACTTTTATGTTGGTTGGATGAATCTGAGATTGTGTGATGCATATCCTATAATCATGCCCACGGATACTTGAGGTGACAATGGAGTATCTAGGTGACATTAGGGTTTTGGTTGATTTGTATCTTAAGGTGTTATTCTAGTACGAACTCTTTTATAGATTGATCCGAAAGAATAGCTTTGCAGTGGTTTCGTACCCGACCATAATCTCTACGTTTGTTCTCCGCTATTAGTGTCTTTGGAGTGACTCTTTGTTGCATGTTGAGGGCTTGTCATATGTTCTATCTATGTTATTATTGTTGAGAGTACTTACACTAGTGAAAGTACGAACCCTAGGCCTTGTTTCCTATCATTGCAATACCGTTTATGCTCACTTTTATCGCTCGTTACCTTGCTGTTTTTATTATTTCATATTACAAAAACCTATATCTACTATCTATTTTGCACTTGTATCACCATCTCTTCGCCGAACTAGTGCACCTATACAATTTGCCATTGTATTGGGTGTGTTGGGGACACAAGAGACTTTTTGTTATTTGGTTGTAGGGTTGTTTGAGAGAGACCATCTTCCTCCTACGCCTCCTACGGATTGATAGACCTTAGGTCATCCACTTGAGGGAAATTTGCTACTGTCCTACAAACCTGTGCACTTGCAGGCCCAACAACGTCTACAAGAAGAAGGTTGTGTAGTAGACATCAGGCGCCATGGTGAGCAAGATGCCCAACGTTACATGGCCAACAGGTACTTTCAATGACTCTGTCAAGGAGTGGCAGCAGCAGTGGTTTTACATCACTGAGCCGCGTCGCAAGGAATGGCCGCTGCTCCGGAATTCAGATCCGAAGCCCCCCTGCGACTCACGTCTTGGCCCAAGAAGGGCCTGAACTGGACCTCGTCCGATGAACTATCGGTGTTCCAGACGCGCGTCCAGGATATGGAAGACAAGAACATCAAGCTCGTCAATGTAGTCCAGATGATGTTAGTTCACCGGATTCTACCTTGTCAACACCGGGCTTGCAATTTATGGGAGTTCGACCCGGCCAAGCACCAGACGCTGCTAGAGCTCTTCAGCTCCTTGCACAAGGACATCTGGAAGGTGCTTTTCAAGTCCGGCAAATCATGGTCGGACTCCACCGAGGACCGCGGGTACCAACTGTCCCGCCCTGCAAGTTTGGTAAGTCACTGTATGTTGAACCCATATGTTTTATTCGTATATCCCTATGAAAATGCTTAATGTGTTTCCCACAACTCTTCTAGGGCTGGGCGAAGAAGGCGGGGCGGATCTACTGTCCAGCCCCGCTGCAAGAAGAACTAGCCGGCCCACTTCTGATGAATATGCTGGTCCTGGCGCCTTGCAAGGCGCCGAAGAAGAAGGCCGAGAAGGAGGCCAAGAAGACCAGGGCCGGCCTCCGTCACCGTGGCGCTTCAGACACAAAATCCGAAGACTCCAGTGCCCGTTCTTCCTTCGAAGAGGACGAGGAGGAGGAGGAAGACGAATCCCCAGCAGGGGAAGAAAGAAAAGGACGGCCTCCACATCCTTGGAGGCTGAGTCGCCTAAGAGGGGAAAAACTCCTCTTCCAGAGGAGTCTACCGCCGCCGCCGATAGCAGCCCGGAGTGGGATCCCAGGGCCCAGCCCCTGGTGAACTCGTAGTATAAAATTCGAACACGCTTATGCGTCCAGACTTGCCATGGTACAATATTTTAATCTGAGCCATATTTTCTACAGTCCGGCGAGGTCCCGCGCCGAACAATCCTCGTCGGAGGATTTGCTGGGTTCGGATGCAATGGAGAGCGGGACACCCCCGAAGGACCCCTCCCCAAGCATGTGAATGACACCGAGGTTTCGTCCCAGAAGGACCCAAGCCACGGAGGGGAGGGGGAAAGATCGCAAAGGCGGCGCCAGGAGGCCAAACTTCAGGGTCCGGACACATGGGAGAGAAGGCTCCCGTGGACGTCGATGGCGGGGGTCATCTTGAATCTGGCCCCCAGCCGAACACGATTGCAGAGACCCATAAGGCCCCAAGATCAGGCAGGCGGCCTCCGTCGGCTGGAGGGGGTGTGTCTGTTCCACCGACAACCTCTGTCCAATCAGAGGTGTCGGATGCTTTATTGGCGGCGCTGAAGGGTGCCTCCATCATTGATGAACATCGTTCCCTTATGGGTGCGGTGATTGAGAAGATTCAGTCTGCTGAGAGTGGACTGAATGAATCATGTATCAGCCTCGTAAGAGGCTTTGGGGTATGTTTTATGAGGTTTGGAAGAGTGTCATGGTATAGATAGCAGCCCCTGATACACTGTTCGATGAAAGAACTAGACAGAGGATAAAATTTATGTTCGCAAGAGACTCACTTGATGACATCTATCTCTCTTTTTTAATAAGCAGGCGTCTGTAGTGACCGTCGCCTCTCATGCTGCGGAAGCATCCGGATTGAGGCATAGTCTGGAGCGGGCCGAAGGAGAACTTGGCCAAGTGAAGAAACAGTTGGGGGATAACCAAGGTATGCAGAAACCTTGTTCATTGAGCACAAATGAATAAATGTGCATGATCAAAATATTTTTCTGATGTGCTCTAGGGGCGACGGCCGAAATTGAGGCTCTTAAGAAGGCTGTGGCCGAAGCCGAGAAGAAGGCAGCCGCAGAGTAGGCTCTTCGCGAAAAGCACGAGGCCCAAATTATTGAAGTTGAGCGAGAGATTCAAGAGGCCGTAATGAAATGTGAGACCTTGGAGCAGAGTTTATCAGGGAAAGAATCCGAACTCTCCCAAGCTCACCAAGCCGCAAGTGATGCCCGGGAGGAAGCCCAAGGCGCCCTGAAGGAAATCCATGAGGCGAGGAAAATTGCGGCTGGTAAGGTTTTTTCTATACAAAGCGGGTATTTGAAAGGATAAAATCAAGTTGATAGTTTGAATTCTGATTTCTCCAGGGGTATTTGCGGAGCTGCCTCACAGCATATCTAATGCCGCCCAATTCTACCGAGCTGAAGAAAGGAACACTGTGGATAAGCTCTTCTAGATGCAGTATCTGGCACCGAATTATCCGGTGCCTTTTGCCGATCAACTGAAGCAGCTGATCGAACTGCATAAGGCGGCCGAGCTAGCCATGAAGGATTTAATTATCCGGCTATGGCCCGCCGAGCCGATTCCAAACAGTTACTTTGGGCTCGTGAAGCGGCTTGTGAGTGCCTGCCCTCAACTCGAAGTCATCAAGCGGTCGGTCTGTATAGAGGGTGCGCGAATGGCCTTCGCCCGCGCAAAGGTGCATTGGGGGAAGATGGATGCGGAAAAGCTAATGACCGAGGGACCGCTGGAGGGGAAGGAGCATCACAAGCCCGAATTATATTATGAGGGTGTCTTGAAAGGAGTCCGCCTTGCGGCGGAGCGATGCACCAAGGACATTATATTTCCATGAATACAGTCATGTTGTCCTTTGTAATGTTGATCAAGGTCATTTATATTATCTATTGCTTATTATTTGAAAGCTTCTCCTCCTGTGCGGCCATTTTATATATTAATCCTGAGAGTTGGCGATCGTAAACCCTTTACGTAGTAAGTATGGGGGTGTTCGGGATAAACCTGAGCACTCTTTGTCCCAGTTTTGGGTCCTTGAAGGAGGTGTTCAGCACAGCGAACCAGGCAATCGGACTATAGGTCTTTATCACTCACACTTATCCATAGGAGTTTTAAAAGGAAGGTAGGCGCAGCCCCTGGTGTTCGGAAGACCGCACGAGTGGCTCTATAAGCACCTGATCGGAAGAAAAGCCGATCCATCGCACGCTGCATTGGTTATGTGAAAGTGCAACTATCCCTAGGTGGTTTTGGTAATTCATAACAACATATAGCTCATTGAGCTAATGCTATTCCAAGACTATTATTTCAGGAAAGCTCAATGAATGGCATGGCATGGATGATGAAAGTGGATCCCTCAAAATATCAAGGACAAAGGATTGGCTCAAGCTCAAAAGCTCAAGACTCTTCATTTTACATTTTAGTGATCCAAGATCACATTGAGTCTATAGGAAAAGCCAATACTATCAAGGAGGGATGAGGTGTTGCTTAATGAGCCTCTTGCTTCAAGTGCTTAGTGATATGCTCCAAATACCCTCAACTACTTTCTCACATCCTCATATGACCCAAACCCAAAGTCAAAATCGGTCACACCGATTCTTTCTATCCGGCGCCACCGAGTTCAAATGTCATAGCCACTGCCACAAACCCTAGGCAAATCAGTCTCACCGATAGGGATCTCGGTCTCACTGAGATGGGATTGTAATCTCTCTGTTTCCCTTCGTAACGTTTTGGTCTAACCGAAGTGAGCTATCGGTCCCACCAAGATTGCAATGTAAACTCCCTATTTCCCTTTCGTAACATTTCGGTCTCACCGAAATGAGCGAATCAGTCCCACCGAGTTTACCTGACCAACTCTCTGGAAAGCTTATTACCAAAATCGGTATCACCGAGTTTTTGTAATCGGTCTTACCGAGATTACGTTATGCCCTAACGCTAACCATATCGGTCCTACCGAGTTGCATTTCGGTCCCACCGAAAATTCTAACGGTCACTAGGTTTACTAAATCGGTCCAACCGAGTCTGTTGGATCGATCCCACCGAGTTTGGTAAATTGTGTGTAACGGTTAGATTTTGTGTGGAGGCTATATATACCCCTCCACCTCCTCTTCATTCGTGGAGAGAGCCATCAGAACAAACCTACACTTCCAACTTACCATTTCTGAGAGAGAACCACCTACTCATGTGTTGAGGCCAAGATATTCCATTCCTACCATATGAATCTTGATCTCTAGCCTTCCCAAGTTGCTTTCCACTCAAATCTTCTTTCAACCAGATCCAAATCCTATGAGAGAGAGAGAGTTGAGTGTTGGGGAGACTATCATTTGAAGCACAAGAGCAAGGAGTTCATCATCAACGCACCATTTGTTACTTCTTGGAGAGTGGTGTCTCCAAGATTGCCTAGGTGTCACATGGGAGCCTCCGACAAGATTGTGGAGTTGAACCAAGGAGTTTGTAAGGGCAAGGAGATCGCCTACTTCGTGAAGATCTACCGCTAGTGAGGCAAGTCCTTCGTGGGCGACGGCCATGGTGGGATAGACAAGGTTGCTTCTTCGTGGACCCTTCATGGGTGGAGCCCTCCGTGGACTCGCGCAACCGTTACCCTCCGTGGGTTGAAGTCTCCATCAACGTGGATGTACGATAGCACCACCTATCGGAACCACGCCAAAAACATCCGTGTCTCCAATTGCGTTTGAATCCTCCAAACCCTTCCCTTTACTTTCTTGCAAGTTGCATGCTTTAATTTCCGCTGCTCATATACTGTTTGCATGCTTGCTTGAATTGTGTGATGATTGCTTGACTTGTCCAAAGATTGCTAAAATCTGCCAAACTCTAAAATTGGGAAAAGGTTAAGTTTTTAATTGGTCAAGTAGTCTAATCACCCTCCCTCTAGACATACTTCAAGGTCCTACATTATGGCATTATGCGGAAGAAATCCTTAAAGATTTTACAACCTCTCGAACAGCTGACCGGCTCTCGCTATATCATGACATTCAGTTTTCGGCTTTCTCTACTGAGGTGCTCGTCCGAAAGAACCGGGACACAATCGCAGTAGTTCTCCCTATGCTACCTTAGCCGATATAGCGGAACGTAAGGTACCAAAACATAGGAGCTGGGCAAACCCAACTATTGACCCAAGACATGATTCGGAGCTGATGCATATAATGCTATAAGTTTGGGGTGCCAAACTACCGTGAAGGTGTTCAGACTTTATGGCATATTAAGGCATATCGCGATGTGCAGCTGCCTTTTGAAAAAAGTTTCAATAAGAAATAGCAGCAGACGAGCATCATATAAATCCACATGTTGTATTTGAATAATACGTCGATGCATATGAGTACAGGTAATGTGATAAAAAGAAATATGACTGCGGAACCTGTTGGGACCAGGCGGGAGGAAGTTGTATGCGGATCCAAAGTATATTCGGATGATCATCGAGGGGAATATCTAGTGATTCCCTTAGGCGCTCAAACTGTTTCCACGCCATTCGTCCTGGCCTACGCAAAGGTGAACCTGCAAAGAAAATGCAAAAAATGGTTTTGTGCCACAGAGCGGTTGAGACGCAGTATGTGGCCTGTCTTAACTTTTGCCGAAGTGTTTTAACTGAGCTCCGGACGAGCCGGGCTATCCTGTTGCACCGTAGTTCGGACTCCTTTGGCGGTGTCTGGGAGTTTGGCCGTCGACTCGAGGTTCGATTGAAAGGTGTCATTCATTGCTTCTGTTGTTGAAGCGACGGTAGAATCTTCGGTAGTGAGGGGAAGTTTGGCCCTGCCATTAACCGTGATGACACCGCGCTGACCGGGCATCTTGAGTTTACGGTAGGCATAGTGTGGCACCGCATTGAATCGAGCGAACGTGGTTCGTCCGTGTAGTGCCTGATAGTCACTGCAAAAGGGGACGTTGTCGAAGACTAACTCTTCGGTACGGTAGTTGTTTGGTGATCCGAAGACTACCTCCAGAGTGATGCAGCCTGCACAATTGGCCTTCGCACCTGGTATGACACCTTTAAAGGTGGTTTTAGTGGGCTTGATCATCAAATGATCGATACCCATCTTGTGCACTGTGTCCTGGTACAGCAGGTTTAGACTACTGCCTCCATCCATAAGGACTCCCGTGAGGTGGAATCCATCAATTATTGGGTCAAGGACGAGTGTGGGTGGATTCCCCTTGTTGGTATTGGCCGGACGATCCTTACGATTGAAAGTGATCGGCCATAGGTTGTATTATGGGGCGACTGGCTCTGTTAAGTCGACATCCCTAGGAGTGCACGTTCGTTCCAGCTTGGGAATGTGGGTGGCGTTTATCATGTTCACCGTTTTGATTTGCGGGGGAAATTTCTTTTGCCCTCCTATATTCGATGATCGGGGCTCCTTGTCGTCATTGTTGCTTTGAGACCCCTTCCCCTTGTTTTCGACACCTGATCTGCCGGCTTGTCTGAAGACCCAGCATTCTCTATTGGTATGATTGGCCGACGTTCCTGGGGCGCCATGAATTTGGCATGGACGGTTGAGTATGCGGTCCAAACTGGATGGACCTGAATTGTTTTTGTTGAATGATTTTTTCCGCTGACCGGACTTGGAGCCACTGAATCCGGCGTTGACTGTCGTGTCTTCGGTGCTATCACCGTTTTTGCGACGCCTATATTTGGTGCGTCGTGGTTTGTCGTTGCTATCTCTGGCTTTTGATGTGCCAGGATTGCTTGTTGTGTTGTTGCTACGAGCCAACCAGCTATCCTCGCCGACACAGAAGCGGGTCATGAGTGTCGTCAGGGTTGCCATGGACTTTGGCTTCTCTTGGCCGAGATGTCGGGCAAGCCATTCGTCATGGATGTTATGCTTAAAGGCCGCTAGGCCCTCGGCATCTGGACAGTCGACAATTTGGTTCTTTTTAGTTAGGAACCGAGTCCAAAATTTCCTGGCTGACTCTCTGGGCTGTTGGGTTATGTGACTTGGATCATCAGCATCCGGTGGTCGCACATAAGTGCCATGGAAGTTGTCCAGGAATGCGTCTGCCAAGTTCTCCCAACTCCTGATGGAGTTTGCTGGCAAGCTATTCAGCCAATGCTGAGCCGGTCCCTTGAGTTTTAGTGGGAGGTACTTGATGGCGTGTAGATCATCTCCGTGGGCCATGTGAATGTGGAGGAAGAAATCTTCTATCCATACCGCGGGGTCTGTAGTACCATCATATGATTCAATGTTCACGGGTTTAAACCCTTCTGGGAATTCATGATCCTATTACTTCATCAGTGAAGCATTGGGGGTGTGTGGCGCCTCTGTGCCGGGCTACATTGTATTCGGTCCGGCCGGATTTATTGGTATATCCGGCGTGATGGTCATCGTCACGCGTTGGGGCGCGCCCCCGTGATCCGTAGATCGATCTTGACTGTCCTGCTTTGTTTTTCAATTTGTCTTGCAGGTCATGCGTGGAGCCCCGGGCCTTCGTGTTTTTGCTTGTTTGGCGTCGGGGTGAGGGCTGGACTTTGGGCTGAAATGCCACTTTGTCTCGGCCACGAGGTGGCCGGTCAGTCGCGTCATGCGCTGGTAGCAACTTGCGCTTTGGGTAACTTTTGGTAGGGCGCTCGAGTCCGTATTCCTCGGCTGCCAGGACCTTAGTCCATCTATCGGTTAGCAGATCTTGATCAGCTTGAAGCTACTGCTGCTGCTTCTTCAGGCTGTTTGCAGTGGCTATAAGCCTTCGCTTGAAGCGCTCCTGCTCGACGGGGTCCTCAGGCACGATGAATTCTTCGTCGCCAAGGCTCACTTCATCTTCGGAGAGAGGCATGTAATTATCATCCTCTGATTCTCCATCTGTTGCCTGTTCCTTAGGGCTAGCTTGCCCATCTTCTTGCTCGGCATGCTCGAAGCCTGGCTGGGCAGGATTGTTTTCGTCTTTGGCACCATCTGGATTGCTGGTGCCGGTATCACTATTTTTGCTATGGCGGGGCTTAGAGCGGCGCCTATGACGCCGGGGCCTAGATTGCTTCTCCAAGGGATTATCCTTCATTGCCTTATCGCCATTGCTTTCTTTGGGGGTGTCCACCATATATATATCATATGATGAGGTGGCTGTCCGGCGCCCTGTAGGCGGTGGTTCCTATTCTTCTCTTGCATCATCATCCATACTGTTGATGTCTTCGGAGTTGAAGTCAAGCACGTCGGTTAAGTCATCGATAGTGGCTATTAAGTGGGTGATGGGTGGGGAAGGAATTTCTTTGTTGTCCGCTTCCACCTCGAGCTGGACATAGTTCGACCAAGAGTCCCCTGATAGAGAGAGAGACTTTAATGAATTTAGCACGTCACCCAAGGGCGAGTGCTGAAAGATGTCTGCGGAGGTAAACTCCATGACCGGTGCCCAGTCAGATTTGATAGGCACGGACGTACGCAGTTCGGATCCTATGGCTGGAGACGAGTCTGAGGGTCCGATGACACATATATCTTTAGAGATGAAGTCCGTGTTTGGCTCCAGCGCCGATGAGGGCGCGGCCTCTTTGGCGGGGTCCATCCACCCGTCCTTGGATGGCACGATCTACTCCGAATTGATTTCCGGGGCCGCGGTAGGTGCGATCTCTCGAACACTGTCCGATGGCAGATCTAGGTCATGCTCGTCGTGACTGTTCGGCGCACCTGACATGGGCTCGAATCCGTCGAAGATCAAGTCTCCGCGGATGTCGGCAGGATAGTTCAAGCTTCCAAACCTGACCTGATGACCAGGGGTGTAGCTATCGATCCGCTCCAGATGGCCAAGCGAGTTGGCCCGCAGTACGAAGCCGCCGAATATGGAGATCTGTCCAGGGAGGAAAACCTCACCCAGGACCGCGTCGTTGAAGATGATTGAAGGAGCCATCAAGCCTTATCGTGACGACACAGTGGAACTCTCAATGAAAGCATCAATGTCGGTGTCAAAACCAGCGGATCTCGGGTAGGGGGTCCCGAACTGTGTCTAAGGCTAATGGTAACAAGAGGTGGGGGACATGATGTTTACCCAGGTTCGGGCCCTCTCGATGGAGGTAATACCCTACTTCCTGCTTGATTGATCTTGATGATATGAGTATTACAAGAGTTGATCTACCACGAGATCATAGAGGCTAAACCCTAGAAGCTAGCCTATGATTATGATTGTTGTTGTCCTACGGACTAAACCCTCCGGTTTATATAGACACCAGAGGGGGCTAGGATTATACATAATCAGTTACAGAGAAGGAGATCTACATATCCGAATTGCCAGGCTTGCCTTTCATGCAAAGGAGAGTCCCATCCGGACACGGGACGAAGTCTTCAATCTTGCATCTTCATAGTCCAACAGTCCGGCCAAAGTATATAGTCCAGCTGTCCGAGGACCCCTTAATCCAGGACTCCCTCAATGGTGACCAAATAATTCATATCTTATACTCCCTCTGTTTCTTTTTAGTCTGCATATAAGATTTGGTCAAAGTCAAACTTCATAAACTTTGACTAACTTTGTAGAACAAAATATCAACATTCATAATATGAAATCGATATTACTATATGCATCATAATATTAATTTTCATAGCATATAGGTTTAGTATTGTGGATGTTGATATCTTTTGATATATATTTGGTCAAAATTTGCATCGCTTGACTTTGACCAAATCTTATATGCAGACTAAAAAGAAACAGAGGGAGTATTATGTCAACATTTTCATAAAAAATGCATAAAACTTGCATATGTCATCCGCATCATGATAACAACATTTAAAATGTTTAAAATTGTTGTTGCATTAAATTGCTAAATAACATGGGATTTTCCAGAATTGTTGTTTGTTGTTTCCGGCCTCATTTAAACTTGCCTAGATAGGTAGTTTTCTTATGTTTCACCTCTTGCCATGTTTAACAACATTTAATATTGTTGTGTACCTAAACGAGAGCAAACTAAATAACTTGAATGTGGTGTTTCGTCAATATGCAACTCGTTGCATATTGAACTCCACTTAACTTGTAGTTTTGTTTGTTGCACTTTGCCATGACATGCCTTATTACACCGGACATGCATCATACTTGTTTGTGCATCATGCCATGCTTATGCTTGTTGGTTTACCATGTTGTTTGCTTCTTTCCGGTTTGCTTCTCTCGGTAGCTTTGGTTTCGTTCCAAAGTTGTGAGGATTCGTTCGACTACGTTCGTTTGTCTTCTTCTTGGACTCGTTCTTCTTCCTTGCCGGATCTCAGGCAAGATGCCCATTACCCTCGATATCACTTCTATCTTTGCTTGCTAGTTGCTTCGTTCTATCGCTATGCTGCGCTACCTATCACTTGTTTACCATGCCTCCCATATTACCATGTCAAGCATCTAACCCACCTTCCTAGCAAACCGTTGTTTGGCTAAGATATCGCTTTTGCTCAGCCCCTCTTATAGTGTTGCTAGTTGTAGGTGAAGTTGAAGATTGCTCTATGTTGGAACAGGACTATGTTGGGATATCACAATATCTCTTATTTAATTAATGCATCTATATACTTGGTAAAGGGTGGAAGGCTCGGCCTTATGCCTGGTGTTTTGTTCCACTCTTGCCGCCCTAGTTTTTGTCATACCGGTGTTATGTTCCTTGGTTTTGCGTCCCTAACACTCTGAGGGGTATGGGACCCTCTTGACAGTTCGCTTTGAATAAAACTCTTCCAGCAAGGCTGAACATTGGTTTTACCATTTGCCTAATAACAACTAAAACTTAAATAGGGAATTTTCGCCGCCCCCCAAGTATTTTAATCAACCCCCCAGGCCAGTGCTCCTCTGAGTGTTGGTCCGAACTAGAGCATTGTGTGGGGCCGCCCCGGGGCAACCTGGGTTATTTGGGCACCTGTACGCGTCGCTCAACTGTGGTGCCCTAAGAACGAGATACGTGCGACTCCTATCGGGATTTGTCGGCACACCGGGAGGTCTTGCTGGTTTTGTTTTACCATTGTCAAAATGTCTTGTGCACCGGGATCCCGAGTCTGATCGGATATCCCGCGATGGAGGATTGCCTACGTGGATCGTGAGCTTATAATGGGCTAATTTGGGACACCCCTGCAGGGTTTAAACTTTCGAGAGCCGTGCCTGCGGTTATGTGGCAGATGGGAATTTGTTAATGTCCGATTGTAGAGAACTTGACACCAGATTCAAATTAAAACACCCAACCGCGTGTGTAACCGTGATGGTCTTTTTTCGAGTGGGTCGAGAAGAGAACATAGTGGTGTTCTGTTTGAACGTAAGTAGTTTAGGATCACTTCTTGATCATTACTAGTTTGCGACCGTTTGAGTAGCTTCTCATCTTATTCTTGTACTCGTAAGTTAGCCACCATAGCATGCTTAGTCGCTGCTACAACCTCACCACTTACCCATTCCATACCCATTAAGCTTTTCTAGTCTTGATACCCATGGTAATGAGATTGCTGAGTCCTTGTGGTTCACAGATTACTACCAAAACAGTTGCAGGTGTCGATGATACCAGTGCAGGCGATGCTACTGAACTCAAGCGGGAGTACGACGAGGACCTTGGTCGTTACTATGTTTCGTTTCCTGATGATCAGTAGTGGAGCCCAGTTGGGACGATCGAGGATCTAGCATTTGGGGTTATCTTCTCTTCATTTGGATTTGTCATAGTCGGACTATGTGTGTACTCTGAATGACGTATGAATTATATGATCTTTGTGTGAAGTGGCGATTGTAAGCTAACTCTATTTATCTCTTTCTTGTTCATTACATGGGATTGTGTGAAGATGACCCTTCTTGCGACAAAACCACAATGCGGTTATGCCTCTAAGTCGTGCCTCGACACGTGGGAGATATAGCCGCATCATGGGCGTTACACGCATGCAGCCACTTAAATCGCTGTAATTAATTAGGCTTAAACTTTTGCATGCTGTTAACTATTGACATGCCTTGGTCTTGCTGCTTTGGCTCACGGGACTAATAAACCTGGACGGAGGGAGTACCTTTGTTGGTGAGATTTTTGAATTAAGCCCTGCAAACCGAAAGGGAGGTACTAGTACGTGTGTGATCCGCTATTTATTCGTGTAGGATCGAGTATGCCGTTTCTTAAATTGAGCCCTACAAACCGGAAAGGAGGTAGTACATGCGTGATCCGCTATTTATCCATGTAGGATCGAGTAGGTCGGATAGTGTACGTGTAGGATCGAGTAGGTTGGATGGTGTACGTGTACGATCGCATTAGCTGATGAACGTTAGCTGGGAGATAAGGCATTTGCGAACATTTTTGCTGGCAGTTTCTTGAGATTCGCATGGCATTTTCTTTAAAGCAGCTTGTGAGTTTCTTCAGAGGTAGGCATTTTTATTCAAAAATCTGCCACTTCGGGTCTTGCGTCGCAACTAAAACTGCCAGGAGCGCATTAGTAGGCTAACTAGTGATCCATCAGTAACTTGTAAAAACTGAGCGAACAGAAATAAGGAACTGCTAGTAACTTGTAAACACTAGAACACAGAAATAAGGATCATGTTGTGCACAACAGTAAGAGCCGATCCATACAAAATGTTCACATGAGACTCACGGGCCTGCATTGTAATATGTTCACATTAGCAGCCCAAATTCAAAACCAACTAGTACGATTCCCATACATAAGATCAACATGTTAATGCATCGCAATGATTGACAGATCATATACAAATATGTAGCTCCAAAAGCAAAGATCTAGAAAAAACATCTGTTCTTCTTACTAACATGGATGCTTCTCTTAACCAACATTCAGTACAGACTGAAAGACAAATTTTTTTGTGAAGTCTACTATTCCTCTTGCAAACGTAAGTGGTTTCACCAACAGCTAGAACCATGAGAATGAACCACACATGATGGAGGAACATGGACTGCAATATGATTTGGTCTTCTCTCGATCACACGGCGAGACTATTTTCGGAATACAAACTTTAACTGAGGCAAAATGATGCCCATTGTATAATCAGACCAAAGCAATGAAGCACATAGTGTTGGCCAATAAATAGTACAGTACTACTTTTCTGCAGTCCATGAAGTGACTATCTAATCTTTCTGTGTCTATTTTTAAATGGCACTGCATGCAGTGACTATACTATTCTCTTATGCAGTTCAACCAAAATTGCGGTCACTTTGTTTGTTTGCCAAATAGCAACGGGCATACATCTCTGTCTGCACAAATATCAAGCAGCTAGTAAACATATACCCCACCTTGTATTTTCGGTTTAAATACGTCTCTTCCGCTTAGCATCTGTCATGTTTTGCATTGGACAATTTGATACAGTCATGTTTTGCCCTGGACAATTTCATACTGAATTGATTTGCTGGTTCAAAGCAGAAATATAGCACCCATTCTTCATCAGACCAAGGATATGGTAGCTCTATGGAGGAGTAAAGAATATGGGGGAGGCCTTGGATGGCCACTGGAGTGAGGAGGGAGGTGAGAAAGAGAGAGAAGTTGTTGTCCAGGGGGTAAATGGGGGTGTTTCACCCCTCAATCATTGAGCAATGGCCATGGGAGAGTTACTGGGGGTAGAAGAGGTCTAGGGGGGCTGTGGA
This sequence comes from Aegilops speltoides, assembly GCA_021437245.1. NCBI lineage: Eukaryota > Viridiplantae > Streptophyta > Magnoliopsida > Poales > Poaceae > Aegilops > Aegilops speltoides. The sequence goes on from CM038147.1 coordinate 442,486,628, forward strand.
AAAAGCTTGAGCCCATGGAGATTAGTGGAAGAGGTCAAAGTGGTGTTTTTAGAAAAATGGCAGAAGGTGTTTGTTGCTGGTTTGGGCAAGACTATGAAGTCCTCTTGTCATGAGGCTTGACATGGTCAAATGGCATGCGAAAATAAGAGGTTCCATCAAGATTGAGTCCATTTGGGCAAAGTTTCCAATGCAACTTTTGTAAACCCTAGAAATCAACAAAAGTGAGTTTTCCAAGATCTAGTCATGCAAAACTATTCTCCTTGACGCACCACTTGGTGTAGTGTCATCATTTAGGGTTTAGAGCATGTCCACAAGGTTTCAGAGCAAAAGAAGAAAGTTGACAATGTAAAGTTGTTCAAACTTGATTCTAGACAGAGATGGTTTTGGGGCACTTTTGTGAACCAAAACTATTTGGATTTGGATGAAACTCTGCAAGATAGTCACATTAGGCATGTGTGACTTGCTAGAATTTTCTTGGACTTTTTAGAGAATATTTCCTTTGTAAATATTTCAAAAGCTTGAAATATCTAGAAAGCGTTTTGGAGGGATTTGCCAATATTTTGAACATGACCATGTCTTGAAACTCTTATATATGGACAATATATGTCCACTTAGTTTCCCAAAATTTTCACAAATATTTTTAAAGCATTAAAAATAATTTTAACCTATTAAAGTCCATTTCTGGCCTAAAGAAAAAGCCCTTAAATAAAATAGCAAAATAACTTTTAAAAATATATTTTTGTGGTTTTTGGGAGTCCTATACCTAATAGGAGTCAAACATACTTTTTGAAAGATTTTTCATACCCCAAATCAAGTACTTGTAGTGTAAACCTCAATTCAGGGTTTTTTGGAAAACTAAATTTAGAAAATGCTTTTTGGACAAATTATTTTTGTAAGAAAATTCTATATTGTGATATACACATGGCATGATCATTGGGGAAAAAGTTTGGAGCAAGGAAATGAAGTATAGAAGGTGGAGCTAGAATATGGCTTTCATGAGCACTTGAAATCGCAAACAGAAATCCAATTCAAATAAAAAGCCAAATAAAGTGCAAAAGTTTTTGCTGGTCCAAATTTTCATGCTTTATTAATGCAAATGATGTGTTACAAAACACTGGTTGTGACAACTTGGCCCGTTCCTTCGTGCTAATCCGCTGTGGGAGCGGATGTGTGTTGCTAAGCCGGTGGTCACGATAACCCGGCAGGGGATTCTCACCCGCTGGAGATGTGTCTTGGCAATAAAACCAGGTCTGGTTCCAGTCCTTGGGATGACTAGGCGGCTTGGCATACGGGAAGGAGGCTTCTTTCCTCTTCTGAATTGAAACCTCACCTAGTTCCAAACTAGGCCCGTCGGTAAACTCTGTCTGCCGGTTTAAGTAATAAAACTCTCTGAACAGTTCAACAGTTGGCTCTTCTTGAAGATAAGCTTCACAGAAGACTTGGAAGTTGCAAATATTGGAGACGGAATTAGGCCCAATGTTGAGGATGAAGTTGGAAAAGGTGCAGCACGTCCCGAAAGAATCTTGAACCGGGCAGGGTAAACCTGTGGATCATGTGATCAGTAAAAACAAGTACTTCTCCTTCCTTTGGCTCAGGAGGATTTTCGAGGCCTGGGACCCTCTAGTGGATGTCATCTTTCTTGGCTAAGATGCCAGTCTCAACAAAGTTGTTCAAATCTTCCTCGATGACCCGGGATGATGCCCAGTTGCATGCAGTGAATGTCTTAGTCATTATTGATGATGATCTGAAAAGAAAATTTTGCTGGTTTAAGATTGTGTTGTTAAGCCGACCATTGGTTCAAGGGTAAGAACGATAAGCATGAAGTGTGTTAAGCTGGAGGATTGCGTTGGAATTATGCATGGCAAACTATTGGCGGCTTAAGAGGGGACTAATGGTACCTGGCGGGTTATGGTTTATAAGTTAAGTCGCCCACGCAGCTATCAATTTGTAGATCTATGAGTGAAAATTACTAAGTGTTGGACAAACAGCTTTCACAGATCGGTGCTATAACTGTGGATCTACAACAGGATAATGAAGAAAATTCTAAACCTAAGTTGCGGCAGCAGAGCAGTTCATGTGCTCACATGGATCTCTCGGAGGCGTTCAAATATCAAAAATGAGTTCTAAAGCTGACGCCGCGCAAGATGTGCATTAAACCCAGATCAAAACTACAAGAAACAAGGAAGAACAAAGAGGAATGGAGATGAACTCCGAAGAACTTGAACAAACCCTAATGGGATCTACGGTGAGGGAAGGAGAAAAGCTTACCGGGGCTGTCAAACAGCGGAGGCGCGTGGACAAGCTTTGGTACGTTCACGTTGATGCAACGACCGAGGTTGAGGCAATGGCAAAGGTCGACGATGGCGGCGGAGCTTGGGCGCTGGAGGTGTTGTGAGGAAGAGGACGAAGATGACGAGGCAAGGAAAAAAATGAAAGGGACCCATGGCCCTATTTATAAGGCAGAAGGATAAGTGGCATGCACAGGAATCGAGGAGGCCAAAAAAGATTGTGACAACAAAGATGCCTTGATTCTCGGAGATTCATTAAAAGGGAAGGCATATTGAGATTTGGGTTTCATGTGATATTAATATGAGATGACGTCATGGTGGCTTGCCGTGATTCAATGAGTTGACGTCACGGTGGGTTATAAGATTTTGCAAGGACTGACGAGGAAGGATTTTTTCTAAGTGTTGAAGATTGATATGAACAAGTTCACATCAACCTGGGGCCTAATGTTGGGGATATGACTATTGGGTATGACCCACCCAGGAGGGTCCGGGTCATACCACTGGCGGGTTATAATGAGAAGGCCCAAGAAGATGTTGAAGATGGCGGTTCATGAAGCAAGCTTACTGAAGGCCCAAGACCCGGAGGAGACTTGAGGCCCACGGGCGTAAACCGCCATATGTTTAACTTGTATTTTAAGGAAAGTGTAATTCTTTCACCGAGCCAGACACGTTGTGTATGAGCCGGCCGGGACTCTGTAAGCCGTCGGGCATCAGCCTGTGTATATAAAGGGGTGACCCGGCACCAGTTTAGGGCAAGAGACAACAAGTCGAGAACTAGGTCAAGCGTATTCAGTTTCTGGTAATCGAAACCCAAGCAATACAACATAAAGCAAGAGTAGGGCTTTACCTCGTTGTGAGGGGCCAAACCTGGGTAAACTCTCTGTGTCCCTTGTCCCGTTTTAACCCCTTGAAGCTAACCTCGTAGCGATGGCTCCACACCTAAGTCCTCATGCTAGGGCATCTGCTGTGACAATTCCATGACATAAGCCTTATTATATCTTCCTCAAAATGGTCACTATACCTACCTATTATGGCTTTTCCATGGCCATTCCGAGATATATTGCCATGCAACTTCCATCGCTTCCATTTGATGACTTGAGCACTCATTGTCATATTGCTTTGCATGATCATATAGATGACATAGTAGTTGTGGCTCAGCCACCGTTCATCATTTTTCATACATGTTATGCTAGATCATTGCACATCTTGGTACATGCCAGAGGCATTCATATAGAGTCATATTTCGTCATAGGTATCAAGTTGTAATTTTTATTTCGTTTGAGTTATAGTAAATAGAAGTGTGATGATCATTATTATTCATTTTTAGAGCAGTGCCACAGTAAGGAAAGGATGATGGAGACTATGATTCCCCCACAAGTCGGGATGAGACTCCAGACAATGAGAGAAAAAGAAAAAGAAAAAAGAAAAAAAGAAAAAGAAAGAAAAAAGAAAAAAGAAAAGAAAAGAAAAAACAAGAAAGAGAAAAAAATAAACAAAGAGAGAAGGGGCATTGTTAGTATCCTTTACCACACTTGTGCTTCAAAGTAGCACCATGTTTTTCATATGGAGAGTCTCCTATGTTGTCACTTTTATATACTAGTGGGAATTTTTCATTATAGGATTAGATGCACACCCACTTAGTTTTCATATTGAGCTTTCATACACTTATAGCTCTTAGTGTATCTGTTGCATGGCAATCCCTACTCCTCGCATTGATATCAATTGATGGGCATCTCCATAGCCCGTTGGTTAGCCTCGTCGATGTGAGACTTTCTTACTTTTTTGTCTTCTTTATATTTACCCCTATCATCATACTCTATTCCACCCATAGTACTATATCCATGGCTCACGCTCATGTATTACTTGAGGGTTGAAAAGGATGAAGTGCGTTGAAAAGTATGAACCAATTGCTCGGCTTGTCATCAGTATTGTGCATGATAAATACTTTGTGTTAAGAAGACATAGCATGAAAGACTATATGATTTTGTAGGGATAGCTTTCTTTAGCGTTGATATTTTGAAAGAAATTATTGTTTGTTGGGATGCCTGAGTATTTATGTCTTTATGTCAAATTATAGACTATTGCTTTGAATCACTTATGTCTTAATATTCATGCCATGATTAGATATATGATCAAGTTTATGCTAGGTAGCATTCCACATCAAAATTTATCTTTTTTATAATTTACCTGCTCGAGGACAAGCAGGAATTAAGCTTGGGGATGCTGATACGTCTCCATCGTATGTATAATTTTTGGTTGTTTCATACCAATATTATACAACTTTTACATACATTTTGCAACTTTTCATATGATTTATTGGACTAACCTATTGATCCAGTGCCCAGTGCCAGTTCTTGTTTTTTTGCAAGTTTTTTGTATCGCAGAATATCCATATCAAACGAAGTCCAAATGCAATAAAAAAATTACGGAGAATTATTTTGGAATATATGTGATTTTTGGGAGTTGGAATCACCGCAAACGGAGGCCCACACAGGGCACAAGACACCAGCACACCACCCCTGAGCCAGGCGCGTGGTGGTGGGTTGTGCTCACCTTGTACGTTGGTTGGAGCTCTACTAGAGCGCAATGAAGCTTATATGCGGAAAAAATCGTGTTAAAATCTGAGCGCAATCGGAGTTACGGATCTCCGGGAATACAAGAAACGGTTTTCGGCCAGATTTGGGGAACGCGAAACAGAAGAGGACAGAGAGGGCGATCCAATCTCGGAGGGGCTCCCGCCCCTCCGCTGCCATGGCGGCCATGTACCAGACAGGGAAATCTCCTCCCATCTAGTGGGAGGCCAAGGAAGAAGAAGAAGGAGGGGGCTCTCTCCCCCTCGCTTCCAGTGGCGCCGGAGTGCTACCGGGGCAACGATCGGGACGACGATCTACATCAACAATCTTGCTACCGTCAACACCAACTCTCTCCCCCTCTATGCAGCGGTGTAACACCTCTTCTCCCCATGGTAATCTCTACTTAAACATGGTGCTCAACTCCATATATTATTTCCCAATGATCTATGGTTATCCTATGATGTCTGAGTAGATCCGTTTTGTCATGTGGGTTAATCGTGATCTTCGTTGGTATTATTGTATATTTTATTTATGGTGTTGTCCTACGGTGCCCTCCGTTCTCGCGCAAACGTGAGGGGCCCCCGCTGTAGGGTGTTGCAATATGTTCATGGTTCGCTTATGGTGGGTTGCAAGAGTGACATAAGCTTAAACCCGAGTAAGTGGGGTATGATATATGGGAGTAAAGAGGACTTGATACTTAATGCTATGGTTGGGTTTCACGACCTTGATGATCTTTAGTAGTTGCATATGCTTGCTAGAGTTCCAATCATAAGTGAATATGATCCAAGTAGAGAAAGTATGTTGGCTCATGCCTCTCCCTCATATAAAATTACAAGAATGATTACCGGTACTTGTTATTGATTGCCGAGGGACAAATAACTTTCTTGTTGACACAAACCCTTTTTCTAATCACCTAACTTTTATTATCTTGCAAAATACTTCTAGTTTTATTCTTCCAAAGTTGTTCTAGCATCACACCTACAAAACAGTTTCATGCTTGTTTTCGGTAAAGCAAACATCAAGTGTGCGTAGAGTTGTATCGGTGGTCGATAGAACTTGAGGGAATATTTGTTCTACCTTTAGCTCCTTGTTGGGGGTTCGGCGCTCTTATTTATCGAAAAAGGCTACAAACGATCCCCTATACTTGTGGGTTATCAGTCATGTAATGTTGGTCTGGGCCACTTTATCCAACAATAGCGCCGAATCAAAATAAGACGTTGGTGGTAAGCAGTATGACTATTAACGCCCACAACTCATTGTGTTCTACTCGTGCAAATCATCTACGCATAGACCTGCCTCGGATGCCCCTGTTGGGGAACGTAGCATGCAATTTCGAAAAAATTCCTACGATCGCAAGATCTATCTAGGCGATGCATAGCAACGAGAAGGGGAGAGTGTGTCCACGTACCCTCGTAGACCGAAAGTGGAAGCATTAGGTTACGCGGTTGATGTAGTCGAACGTCTTCATGATCCAACTGATCTTAGTACCGAAAGTACGGCACCTCCGAGTTTTGCCCACGTTCAGCTCGATGACGTCCCTTGAACTCTTGATCCAGCAGAGGGTCGAGGGAGAGTTTCATCAGCATGACGGCGTGGTGACGGTAATGGTGATGTGATACGTGCAGGGCTTCACCTAAGTACTATGACGCTATGACCAGAGTAGCAAACTGTGGAGAGAGACACCATACACAACTTGGAACAATTGTTGTGTCTCCAAGGGGTGCCCTGCCCACATATATAAAGGAGGGAGAGGGAGGAAGCCGGCCCTAGGGGGGGCGCCATAAGGGGGGAGTCCTACTAGGACTCCTAGTCCTAGTAGGATTTGCCCCCCCCATTCTTTTCCTTCTCATGGAGGTGGAAAGGGGGAAGGGGAGGGAGTAGGAGAAGGAAAGGGGGCATGACGCCCCCTTCCCTAAACCAATTCGGCCTCCTCCCTTGTGGCGGGCGCACCAGCCCCTTGTGGGCTGGTTAGCCTCCCTCTTATGGCCCATATGGCCCAAATCTTTCCCCGGGGGTTCCGGTAACCCCTCCGGTACTCCCGTATGTACCCGATACACTCTGGAACCCTTCCGGTGTCTGAATACTACCTTCCAATATATCAATCTTTACCTCTCAACCATTTCGAGACTACTCGTCATGTCCGTGATCTCATCCAGGAATCTGAACAAACTTCGGTCACCAAAACACATAACTCATAATACAAATCGTCATCGAACATTAAGCGTGCGGACCCTACGGGTTCGAGAACTATGTAGACATGACCGAGACACATTGATGTCTACTACGCAACTTTATTCTTGTTGACACACATTGGGCCTCCAAGCGCAGAGTTTTGTTGGATAGTAGCAATTTTCCCTCAAGTGGATGACCTAAGGTTTATCAATCCGTGAGAGGTGTAGGATGAAGATGGTCTCTCTCAAACGACCCTGCAATCAAATACAATGAATCTATTATGTCCCCCAACACATTCAATACAATGGAAAATTGTATAGGTGCACTAGTTCAACGAAGAGATGGTGATAAAAGTGTAATATGGATGGTAGAAATATATTTTTATAATATGAACAAAAAACAGCAAGGTAGCAAATAGTAAACGGGCACAAAAACGGTATTGTGATGCTTGAAAATGAGGCCTAGGGTTCGTACTTTCACTAGTGCAACCTCACAACAATGCTAATATAATTGGATCATATAACCATCCCTCAACGTGCGATGAAGAATCACTCCAAAGTTCCTATCTAGCGGAGAACATAAGAATAAATTGTTTGTAGGATACGAAACCACCTCAAAGCTATTCTTTCTGTTTGATCTATTCAAGAGTTCGTACTAAAATGACACAAAGCTATTCTTTCCATTCGATCTATCCTAGAGTTCGAACAAAAATAGCACCAAAGCAAATTCATATTCATAATACTCAATCCAACACAAAGAACTTCAAAGAGTGCCCCAAGATTTCTACCGGAGAAACAAAGACAAGAACGTGCATCAACCCCTATGCATAGATTACCCCAATGTCACCTCGGGAATCTGTGAGTTGAGTGCCAAAACATATATCAAGTTAATCAATACGATACCCATTGTCACCACGAGTATTCAACTGCAAGACATATATCAAGTGTTCTCAAATCCATAAAAGTATTCAATCCCATAACAACGAAATCTCAAAGGGAAAAACTCAACTCATCACAACAAGATAGAGAGGGGAAAACACCATATGATCCGACTATATTAACAAAGCCCGCGATACGTCAAGATTGTGACATCTCAAGAACACGAGAGAGAGAGAGAGATTAAACACATAGCTACTGGTACAAACCCCCAAGGGTGGACTACTCCCTCCTCATCGTGGTGGCCATCGGGATGATGAAGATGGCCACCGGAGATGATTCCCCCCTCCGGTAGGGTGCTGGAAAGGGTCTAGATTGGTTTTCGGTGGCTACAGAGCCTTGCGGCGACGGAACTTCTGATCTAGGTTCACCCCGAAGGGTTTCGGAATATTTGGGAGTTTATAGTGCAAAGAGGGGGTGCGGGAGGCCAACGAGGTGGGCACAACCCACCTGGGTGCGCCTGGGTCCCCAGGCGCACCCTGGTGGGTTGTGCCCCTCTCGGGGCACCCCACAGGTGCTTCTTTGGCCCATTGGTGCTCTTCTGGTCCATAAAAACCCACAATAAGTTTCACGGTGTTTGGACTCTGTTTGATATTGATTTCCTGCGATGTAAAAAACAAGCAAAAAACAGCAACTCGCATTGGGCACTGAGTCAATAGGTTAGTCCCAAAAAATGATATAAAGTTGCTGTAAAATGATTGTAAAACATCCAAGAATGATAATATAATAGCATGAATACTTCATAAATTATAGATACGTTGGAGACGTATCAGCATCCCCAATCTTAATTCCTACTCGTCCTCGAGTAGGTAAATGATAAAAGAAATAATTTATGAAGTGTGAATGCTAGCAAAGTGCATAAGTTTGATCAATGATAATTTCAATCAGTTTTCCTAGCATCATAATAGCAATTCTTTCTCATAAAATTTCTCATGTTATAGTAGCAACCAATTCACATGTTAAGGTTCACATGTTAAGGTTCAAACAATGAATTCTCTTGAAACTCAACAACCTATGTTCTTAGTCACCAAGCAATTGCAATTCAACTTATTCAACTGAGTTTAAGTAAGAGCTCCACATACTCAACCATCATGTAGTCTTCTATGATTGCTAACACTCACCGCGTACACATGAGCAAAACGTCTCAACCAGACAGATAGAAAGATAGGGGCTTATTGTTTTGCCTCCCAACGTATTCACCTCAAGGGTGATGTCAACAATAATAACTCATGCTACCCATATTCAACTGGACATATGTGCCTATATCTTTCCTCACCACATGATGCTTGCCAAAAGAGAAAAATAAAAAGGAACAGAGAGAAAAACTTTGACTCTTTGCATAAAAGTAAATACTGAAAAGTAAAAGATAGGCCCTTCGCAGAGGGAAGCAAAGGTTGCCATGCGCTTATTTGTTTGTATGCTCAACCCCTTAGTGCAAAAGAATGTCATGTTATATTGCCCCTTATGATAGCAACATTTATTATGCAGTCTGTCGCTTTTATTCTTTGCCATCACAAGTTCGTACAACGCTCAATTTTCTCTTACACTAAATGATCTAACACTTTTATAAGCAATTTTTATTGCCTTATTGCATTGATGACAACTTACATGAGGGATCTTGCTCCATAGGTAGGTACGGTGGACTCTTGAAAATAAGATTTGGGTTTAAGGGTTTTTGGATGCACAAGTAGTATCTCTACTTGGTGTGGAATTTTTGGCTAGCAAGGATGGGGGCAAGCACCACATGTTGAAGGATCTATGACAATATAACTTCTATGTGAATATGAACAAACATAAACCATTACATTGTCTTCCTTGTCCAACGACAACAATTTTGGCATATAATATTTTAATGGGGCTCACAATCACAAAAGATTTCTAAGATAGTGTATTTATATGTGAAAGTTCTCTTCCTTATACTAATTATTCGTGAATTGCTTGTATGACCAATATTGTGATTGTCAAGCCTCAAAAGATTTCACTTTCTAAACCCAATGTGAAGCTACCACTAGGCATGATATGATTTCAACTTCATGACATTCAATTTATTCAACAATTTACTCATAGGATATAAGTGAAGTACAAGAGTAAATGACAAGCTAATCCAAAAAATATGAGTGAAGATCATGAGCATAATACTTCTTTCTCTCAAATTAATTTAAGTGAAGCAAGAGAGAATTTCTTCAAAAATACTAAAGCACACCATGCTCAAAAACATATAAGTGAAGCACTAGAGAAATTCCATAGAAAAGAGCTTCATTGACGGGATGTGAATGCCGCTTACTTAGCCTCCCTGGCAACTATTTGAGGAATCTATTTTATTTAAAGACTTTTAGATGTAAGTACTTTATTAAAACAACAAGCAAAAACAAAATAAAATGACAATCCAACAATAGCACACATCATGTGAAGAAGCAAAAACTTAGGCTCAACCGATACTAACCGATAATTGTTAAACAAGAAAGGTGGGATGCCTACCGGGGCATCCCCAAGCTTAGCTGCTTGAGACTTCTTGAAATATTATCTTGGGATGCCTTGATCATCCCCAAGCTTGAGATTTTGTGTCTCCTTAATTTTTCTCATATCACGGTTTTCCTAAATCTCAAAAGCTTCATCCACACAAAACTCAACAAGAACTCGTGAGATAAGTTATTATAAACCAATGCAAAAACTTTATCATTCTCTACTGTAGCAAATCATTAAAATTATTATTCAACATTGCATACTAAATGCCTCTGCATATTTAATACTCCTATCCTCAAATAGAATCATTAAACAAGCAAACATATGCAAACAATCCAAACATGACAACAATCTGCCAAAACAGTACAGTCTGTAAAGAATGCAAGAGTATCAATACTTATTCAACTCCAAACATTATGAAAATTACCACACTGTACAAAATTTATCAGAGCTTATTTTTCAAAAAGTTTCAACATTTTATCACATTCTGACTTTTCTAGGGAATTTTTGCAACAGCGTTAAACTTTCTGTTTTCAAATAGCAACATGTATACTTAAAAAATAAGCATGGGAAGGCTATCAGTGCCACTTTTATTGAAATAAAAGATGCAAAACATTATTCTAAATAAAAGCAAGTAAATCCTAACAAAATAAATTGACGCTCCAAGCAAAACACATATCAGGTGACTAATGAAAACATAGCTCCAAGTGAGGTTGCCGATAATGTTGAAGACGAAAGAGGGGATGTCTTCCGGGGCATCCCCAAGCTTAGTTGCTTGGATCTTCCTTGAATATTTCCTTAGGGTGCCTCGGGCGTCCCCAAGCTTAGGTTATTGTCACTCCTTATTCTCCTCATATTGATATCTCACCCAAAACTTGAAAACTTCAACACATAAAACTTAACGGAACTTTGTGAGATAGGTTAGTAAGCAAACCATTCCACTTTTGGTACTGCCAAAGACAAGATTCATAATTGTTCTCACACAATGCCTACTGTAGCATATCATTTCTACAATTTATATTGAGCAATATAAGCCATAGAAACTGGAAAACAAGCAAACTATGCATTGAACACAGAATCTGTCAAAAACAGAACAGTCTGTAGAAATCTGTACTCAAACCATACTTATGGTACTCCAAAAATTATGAAAAAAATAGTACCACGTGAGAAATTTGTATATTAATCTTTTTCAAAAAGAGTCAACTCAAAATCACTCATCTGTTAAAAATGAGAATTATTTTCGTGAGCACAAAAGTTTCTGTTTTTCAGCAAGATCAAATCAACTATCACCCAACATGATCCCAAAGGCTTTACTTGGAACTTTATTGAAACAAAAGCAATAACACATGATCAATACAGTAGCATAATCATGTGAACACACAAAAACAGTAGGTAAAAGTGTTGGTTTGTCTCCCAACAAGCGCTTTTCTTTAATGCCTTTTAGCTAGGCAGGATGATTTCAATGATGCTCGCATAAAAGATAAGAATTGAAACATAAAAAGAGCATCATGAAACACATGGCAAGCACATTTTACCCTAACCCACTTCCTATGCATAGGGATTTTGTGAGCAAACAACTTATGGGAACAAAAATCAACTAGCATAGGAAGGCAAACCAAACATGACATCAAAACTTTCAACATGAAGAGAGGAAACTTCATATTATTGAGAAGCCTACAAGCATATGCTCCTCTCTCATAATAATTTTCAGTAGCATCATGAAGAAATTAAACAATATAACCATCACATAAAGCACTCTTTTCATGACACAAAAGCATAGAAAACTTATTACTCTCCACATAAGCAAATTTCTTCTCATCAATAGTAGTGGGAGCAAACTCAACAAAATAACTATCATGAGAGTGAAAATTAAAACCATGATGACAAGTTTCATGTTTATAATTAATAAATATAGCATACATGTCATCACCATAATCATCATATATAGGAACTTTGTTGTCATAATCAATTGCAACCTCCTCCAAAATAGTGGATTCATCATTAAATAAAATCATGACCTCTCCAAATCCACTTTCATCAATATAATCATTATAAATAGGTGGCATGCAATCATCATAATAAATTTTCTCATCAAAACTTGGGGAACTAAAAATATCATCTCATCAAACATAGCATCCTCAAGCTTATGGCTCTTCATATCATTAGCATTATGGATATTCAAAGAATTCATACTAAAAACATTGCAACCATGCTCATCATTTATACGAAACATTCTATTGAATTCTTCTTCTATCAATTGAGCACAATTTTCCGAACCATCATTTTCAAGAAAGATATTATAAAGATGATCAATAATATGATGCAACCTTAATTCCATTTTTATGTAGTTTTCTTTTATAAACCAAACTAGTGATAAAACAAGAAACTAAAAGATTCAGTTGCAAGATCTAGAGATATACCTTCAGGCACTCACCTCCCCGGCAACGGCGCCAGAAAAGAGCTTGATGTCTACTACGCGACTTTATTATTGTAGACATGTGTTGGGCCTCCAAGCGCAAAGTTTTGTAGGACAGTAGCAATTTTCCCTCAAGTGGATGACCTAAGGTTTATCAATCCGTGAGAGGTGTAGGATGAAGATGGTCTCTCTCAAACGACCCTGCAACCAAATACAAGAAATCTCTTGTGTCCCCAACACACCCAATACAATGGAAAATTGTATAGGTGCACTAGTTTGACGAGAGATGGTGATAAAAGTGTAATATGGATGGTAGAAATATATTTTTATAATCTTAATAAATAAAAACAGCAAGGTAGCAAATAGTAAACGGGCACAAAAACGGTATTGCAATGCTTGAAAATGAGGCATAGGGTACGTACTTTCACTAGTGCAACCTCTCAACAATGCTAATATAATTGGATCATATAACCGTCCCTCAACGTGCGATGAAGAATCACTCCAAAGTTCCTATCTAGCGGAGAACATAAGAATAAATTGTTTGTAGGGCACGAAACCACCTCAAAGCTATTCTTTCCGTTCGATCTATTCAAGAGTCCGTACTAAAATAACACAAATCTATTCTTCCATTCGATCTATCCTAGAGTTTGTACTAAAATAACACCAAAGCAAATTTATATTCATAATACTCAATCCAACACAAATAACTTCAAAGAGTGCCCCAAGATTTCTACCGGAGAAACAAAGACAAGAACGTGCATCAACCCCTATGCATAGATTAGCCCAATGTCACCTTGGGAATCCGCGAGTTGAGTGCCAAAACATATATCAAGTTAATCAATATGATACCCCATTTTCACCATGTGTATTCAATTGCAAAACATATATCGAGTGTTCTCAAAACCATAAAAGTATTCAATCCGATAACAACGAAATATCAAAGGGAAAAACTCAATTCATCACAACAAGATAGGGAGGGGAAAACACCATATGATCCGACTATATTAACCAAGCTCGCGATACATCAAGATCGTGACATCTCAAGAACATGAGAGAGAGAGAGAGAGAGAGATTAAACACATATCTACTGGTACAAACCCTCAGCCCCGAGGGTGGACTACCTCCTCATCGTGGTGGCCGCCGAGACGATGAAGATGGCCACCGGAGATGATTCCCCCCTCCGGCAGGGTGCCGGAAAGGGTCTAGATTGGTTTTCGGTGGCTACAGATCCTTGCGGCGGCGGAACTTCTGATCTAGGATCACCCCGAAGGGTTTTGGAATATTAGAGAATTTATAGTGCAAAGTGGGGGTGAGGGAGGCCACCGAGGTGGGCACAACCCACCTGGGCATGCCTAGGCCCCAGGCGCTACGGAGGGTTGTGCCCCCTCGGCACCCCAGTGCTTCTCCGCCCATCGTTCTCTTCGTCCATAAAAATCCACAAAAAGTTCCGCGGTGTTTGGACTCCGTTTGATATTGATTTCCTGCGATGTAAAAAAAAGAGCAAAGAACAACAACTGGCACTGGGTCAATAGGTTAGTCCCAAAAAATGATATAAAGTTGCTGTGAGATGATTGTAAAACATTCAAGAATGATAATATAATAGCATGAATACTTCATAAATTATAGATACGTTGGAGACGTATCACATATCTTCGGTCAATAACCAACAGCGGAACCTGGATGCTCATATTGGTTCCTACATATTCTACGAAGATCTTTATCGGTCAAACTACAATAACAACATACATTATTCCCTTTGTCATCGGTATGTTACTTGCCCGAGATTCGATCATCGGTATAATCATACCTAGTTCAATCTCATCACTGGAAAGTCTCTTTACTTGTTCCATAATGCATCATCCCACAACTAACTCATTAGTCACATTGCTTGCAAGGCTTATAGTGATGTGCATTACCGAGAGGGCCCAGAGATACCTCTCCGATACTCGGAGTGACAAATCCTAATCTTGATCTATGCCAACCCAACAAACACCTTCGGAGACACCTATAGAGCATCTTTATAATCACCCAGTTATGTTGTGGCGTTTGATAGCACACAAGGTGTTCCTCCGATATTCGTGAGTTGCATAATCTCATACTCAGAGGAATATGTATAAGTCATGAAGAAAGCAATAGCAATAAAACTTAATGATCATTATGCTAAGCTAACGGATGGGTCTTTTCCATCACATCATTCTCCTAATGATGTGATCTTGTTAATAAAATGGCAACACATGTCTATGGTTAGGAAACTTAACCATCTTTGATCAACGAGCTAGTCTAGTAGAGGCTTACTAGGGACACGGTGTTTTGTCTATGTATCCACACATGTACCAAGTTTCCGGTTAATACAATTCTAGCATGAATAATAAACATTTATCATGATATAAGGAAATATAAAATAACAAGTTTATTATTGCATCTAGTGCATATTTCCTTCAGTTCGATTGCCTCTAGAATGGCGTTCAAGCCTACAATGACTACTTCATCTTGAAGAAGGATACCATGGGAAGAATTGGATTCTCTGGTTACCAGAAATGCACGACTATATTGTGGGGGTTGCATATAGCATGACCATCCATCTGTGGGATGAGTACCTCTGGATGTCTGGGAGCACATGCACCGACGTCATGGTCAAAATTGCTACTGTGGTGGTCGAGGTGTTTAGGCCTTAGTACTTGATAGAACCAGCTGTTGCAAACACCTAAAGGCTCATGGAACTCGTAGAAGCAAGCAGGGTGTGTAGGTATGCTTAGATATCTTGATTGCACGCACTGGAAATGGAAGAACTACCCATATGCTGCAATTTCAGGGCCATGTTTGAAAGCTCATCGTCATCATTGAAGAAGTTGCATCATAGGACCTCTAGATTTGGCACACCTTCTTTCGCATGCCAGGATCTTGCACACATCAATGCGCTGCATCAACCTCCATTGTTTGCTAGGGTGACTGAAGGACAAGCTCCTCTGTGCAACTATACCGTCAATGGGCATGACTGTAACATGAGGTACTATCTAGTTGGTGGTATGTATCCTTCATGGGCGACCTTCATCAAGATCATCTCTGAGCCATTTCATCAGAAAAAAGCCCACTTCCCCCAAATACAAGGAGCTATAAAATGATGTGAGGAGGGCATCTGGAGTGCTCCAAACCCGTTTTGCAGTTGTTTGAGGACCTGAAAAAATATGGGATCCGGAGACTGTGTGAGAGGTGATGACATGTTGTGTCATCATGCACAAATATGATCGTCGAGCATGAGGATTAATATGTCGCCGGAGGTCTGAAATTGAGAACATGAGTGATCCTATCCAACTTCCAAATTATAATTGTGCCATGTTTGATGAGTTTGTCCGAATGCATCAGCAAATTTGGCCACGCAACTCATGAGCAATTGAAGGAAGATCTGAGTGAGCATTTGTGGATGCTTAAAGGGGACAACTTGAACATATTCAAATTTAAACTATTTTATTTCAAAACTTAGTTGGATTGTAACATTTGCATTTGAACTAGTGTCACATTTGAATATTACCACTCATCGAAGATTCGTTATGCTATTATTTCGAGTGCTACAATTTTTTCAAAAAGGGATAAAGTTTGGGGGACCGGGTTGGATGACCGGCCCCGGTATCACTATCTGTGGATAACTCTAGAGGAGTCTTTTCTTGTGAAATAACTCTTTGTTACTCAGAATTAGGGATTACAGTCTGGTAAGACAATATCTAAGACCTCACTAGGGGCCGAACCAAGCCAAACCATGGTACGACCCTGGCCTCTACCAAATTTTGCCATAACATGACTAGCACCATTGCCGTACAACGAATATGAGTAATAGAAGAGTCATGTTCCCCCATACTTTTCTTTATCTCTTTGATCAAAAAGGAGTATTTGGAAAACTTGCTCCCAATGCTTTTCACCATGGATACCGCTTCCAAACAGTCAAACTTAACATCAAATGTTAGAAGACTCCATTGTAGTGCCAAACAGTCAAACTCAACATCAAATGGTAGAAGACTCCATTGTAGTGCCAAACTAACTCCCTCTCGGATTGCAAGGATTTTTGATTCCAGGACATCTTCATAGGCGTCAAGGTATCTGCAGGCACTAAAAATGATACTCCCTCCGTCCCAAAATAAGTGTCTCGACTTTGTACTAACTTTAGTACAAAGTTGTACTAAGCTTGAGACGCTTATTTTGGGACGGAGGGATTATATCCCAGGTGGTCCCGAAGCACCATACCGACTCCCACCTTTTCATTAAGTACTAATTCGTCCGTATTTAATTTCACCCTCCCTTGACATGGAGGTTGCCACGAGGTGCTAGTAATTGCGGTATTATCACAAGCGGATCGCGCCATTGGAAAACAGTGGCTGACCTCCATTTTGCCTTTGACGAAATCTGCATTTGGATCAAGCTTAATACTGATGAGTACTCACGGTAACCTGCCAAGAACCTTGTTGAGACGGCAATGGGTGGAGCTGGATTTGCGTGAACCACTTCGTTCCGTATGTACCACACTCTCCAGAGGAGCATGAGCACACAGACCCGGACATGATCATCTACATCATGCATGAGCTAAATGAACCAGTCACCATGGTGTTTAATACTAGTTAGTTCTGGCAGTTCCCAAATCTTAGACATGGCCTTCCATAGACGTTGGGCATTGTCACAGCCACATAAAACATGAAAAGAATCCTCCTCTTCTCTTCCGCAGACTGGGCATGTACTAAAAACCTCGAGAGAGATCTTTTTAATTTAGCCAAGTTGCTAGTGAATTTGTAGCAGCACGCCATGCAAAGGAGAGCACTTTGGGTGGTGTTGGACAAGACCAAATCAATTTCCATATATCTCTTCAACCGTCCAGAGAGCAACTCGTAGATGGAATTAAGGAGCTGTTAACCTCATCCACAACAAGCTAGTAGGCGATGTGAACAGAAAAAAGACTGTTGCGTTCAGGGGCCCAGGCTAAAAAAATCCTCTCCCAAACGGGTGAAGGATGAATCTTACAAATCCCATGTATGTCCACGAGCATAAAAACTGTTGTAACTTCACCATTTCCCAGTGACCGTTATGATCCATCAAGTCAGATACCCATTTGAGCCAGCACCTTCCTCTGTTTGAGACAAGCGAACCCATGTTACCACGGACAACCCAACGGTCACGCCAAATTCGAACCTTCTTCTCATTAGCAATACGCTAGATAAGTCCTTTCTTTAAGAGCTCAAGCCCATAAGAGACATCTTGCCAAGATTGAGAAGGATTCCCTGAGAACACCGTGTCCTCCAACCATCCACCTGGGGTAATACTTGGCTTTGAGCAGCCTTACACAGAGGCTATCTGGAAAGCCTAAGAGGCGTCAGACCTGTCTCGCAGGTAGTGCCTGATTGAAAATCTGGAAGTCCCTAAAACCGAGGCCTCCTTGTGATCTAGGATGGGTCATCTTGCTCCAAGCATACCAGTGAGCCTTTCTTTTACCCTTTTCCGCTCCCCAATAATAGTTCCAAACCATACAATTCAGATCATCACAAAAACAGCAAGAGGAATCTTGAACACATTCATAATAAAGGTAGGAATTGATCGAGCAACTGACTTAACCAAAACTTCTTTACCAGCCCGTGTGGGATGTCCATTAAAGGCGAATAAGCGCTTACTCATCTTGACTTGCAGATTTTGAAGTTTACCCTTAGTTAGCGCCCATCAGGGGTGGATAAGCCCAAGTACTTCTCCTCAAAACCAGAACTGGTTACACCCAAAATATTTTTGATCGCTTCCATGGTATCTTCCGGGCAGGAGGCCCCAAACAGAATGGATGATTTAGCTGGGTTTAATAGTTGGCCCGTGGCATGCCCATAATCTTGCAATAATTGCCTGATGTAATGAGCTTGCTGCACATTAGCTTGGAAGAATAAAAAAGTGTATCATCCGCGAACAGAAGATGAGAGATTCCTGGGGCTCTTTTGGTAATCTTCAGAGGGGACAAATCACCTGAGGAAATGCCCTTATTGAATAGAGCAGAGAGACCATCAGCGACAAAGAGAAACAAGTACACGGACAAAGGGTCACCTTGTTGTAGCCCACGCGATGGTGCAAAAGAATCCAAGATGGCTCCATTAAATTTCACGGAATATCTCACCGAGGTTACACATGACATGATCCAATCAGCCCAATGGCGAGCGAAGCCAAGCTTTTTCATCATTTGCTTAAGGTAGTTCTAATCAACCCTGTCATAAGCTTTAGAGAGGTCTAGCTTGTAAGCACAAAAACTCTTTGTAGGGTCTTTCTCCTGCTTAATATTATGAATACACTCAAAAGCGATCAACAAATTATCAGTGATCATTTGTCCCGAGATGAAAGCACTTTGAATAGGAGAAATAATACCATCAAGCACCGGTCTCAACCGGTTTACCATATATTTTAAGACCTTCTTGTAAATTACGCTGCACAAACTAATTGGAGGAAGTCTGTGATTTTGATCGGATTTGGAATTTTAGGAATTAACACTATTGTAGTGTTGTTTATCTCGAGTGGCATTATACCAGTACGGAAGAAGTCCTTCACTGCAACAACAATGCTCTCCTTCACGGTCCCTTAGTTACGCTGAAAGAAATGAGCGGGAAACCCATTGGAGCCCGGTGCCTTCAGAGGACCAATTTGAAACAACACATCTGATATCTCCTTCTCAGTGAACTCAGCACATAACATCTCATCTGTTTGGCGAGCACGAAAGCATAGAACAAGGAAATTGGAGGACACTAGTGGCAACGTGTTTACAAAAAATGATGAGATGGGGCAGGCGGCTACAGGGTATTTCAAACATATATTCTCTATTGATCCATCCTTGGACGCAACTCTAGAGGAGTCCATGAACGTATACTATATATCAGTGTTGGAGATGCCATTACCTCGTTTTTAGATTCGGCCCAGTGGTTGTAATTCTACGCTTGTGAACGTGCAACCATTATGAATAAAGTAGGTTTAATAAAGTGTAAAAAAGACATGAGAGATAGAAGAAAAAATGCCTACCGGAAAGGTACTCGCCGCCTCCCCTAAAAACTTAGGGTTTCTTGGCCTCCCGCTGGCGCCGCCGTCATTCCGCCTCGTCTTCGATAGCCTTAGGGCCATGGGAGCGGAGTGGACCCTGGTCCTTGTCGGTGGGAGGGCTCCGTTTTCAGATCTTTCTTCGAGTTTGGTTAGGGTTGGTGTCCTGCTCAGGAAGATGAAACGGTGGCGGCTCTGTGGAGATGGAATAAGGTTCTCCCCGCTCAGGCCCCATTCCGGTGGTGCTTCTAGCATTGTCGGTTGGCGTGTGGAGATGTGTCTCCGGCAGATCTGTCTTTGGTGGATTAACTCGGATCTGGTCATCGTTCGTCTGTGTTCTTGTGTCTTCAGGTCAGATTCTTCTAATCTACGCTACTCTTCATCGGCGGCGGTTGCTATTCTGTTGCGTTGGTCCCATGGAGCCTTAGCACGACGACTTCCCGACTATCTACAACAAGTTTTGCCCGGCTCCGGCGATGGAGGGGCGATGATAGCGGCGCACCTTCACCTCGCTTCAGTGCTTGCAGTTGTTGCTAGGTGGTCTAGAAATTAGAAATATGGATGTAAGTTTTATTATTTCTAGTGTTTACTAGCTGAGTGCCTGTGCGTTGCTACGGAATAAAATAATTCAAGCATGTCAATCAAACAATTGCTCAAAATATAAAATGTCTGGAACATGTTGGTACGTCATTCCTAGTCATTCGCTCTTTGCAGAAAAAAGAGAACGTTTCTCCTGACCCCTTATTCACATCCACTTCCATTCTCTCCATCCTCTCTGTTGCTCTGATAATTATTATTGATTCGAGAATCCGTCATCTTAAGTTACCATCATTTGGGCACCTTTGAAAGTTTAGCAACTCTCACTCACTCTCTCTCTCTCTCTCTATGTTTGTTGCTACAGAAGAAAACATAAATATTGAAGTCTCTCTCCCCCTTCCCTCCCTCTCCTCTCTCTCTCCCCCCTCTCTCTCCCTCCCTCTCTCTCTCTCCCCCTCCCTCTCCCTCCCTCCCTCCCTCCCTCTCTCTCTCTCCAGTTTTGTCATGGCTGCTTAGTAAATATGTTCCACAGTTCCACTCCAATGTGAAAATATGGAGGAAGATTGTATAGATATATATTTGTAGGTGAATAAGTAGTTTCATTTAGTACCTGCTGCAAGTCTCAAAACATTCTACATATAGAAAGATAATTTATTCAATCATATTAAACCACGCATAAATTCTCCAAAACAAGTACCCCAAATGCGAGATCGCTTGTTCAACATATTTGCATGCATGTCGGCACACTGTACGTGTTACAAAAGTAGTAATAGCAGTACTCTAGTGTTGCCATCGCATCTCTTCTGTAAGAGAGCGCCTTTCACTGGATGGCATGGAAGCTTGAACATGATACATAACACAACAATGAAGAAAAGGTAAGGAACGGGCTAATGTGAGCAAGAAGACGTCACTTTGAATGGTGTCTTGCCCGTGAACAGGAAATGCAATGGTGGGCTTGCAATCTTGCTAGCCTCGTGCTAACCCAGGGTGTGCCGCCAAGGCAGACGATCATGAAGGGGCATGGTTTCCAGCTCTGTCTTGAGGATATGATCACCGCACGGCTCACGTACGGGTCATGCAGCAGCAATGAAGGGACACGCCGATGCCGGTGTGTGTGGCGCTGCTGCTAGTCGAGGCGGTGCAGGTGGGAGGATGGCGTGCCGAATGATAGGCGTGCGGCAAGGTTGCATCCCATCTCTGGGACACCTCGCGACTGGACCCGTGACGTCTGCCCAAAAGTGCCACGTGGAGACAGGGATCGTGCTTGCGCATGCTAGGGGCGGCGGCCACGGCAGCCATGAGGCGCTCGGCGTCGGCGACCTGTAGGGCTTGGAGCGCGTTCAGGCTCTCGTGGACGCTTATGACGCCATGTCCCGGCACGAGCGGTGCCACACGGAGATTGCTATCATGCTTCCGCACGCCCTAGGGCGCGGCGGCCATGAGTTGCTCGGCGTTGGTGATCTGCATGGCTTGGAGCGTGTTGAAGCGCTCGTGTATGCCTAAGACGCCGTGTCCCGGCGTGCTCTTGAGAAGGTCGGGTTCCGCCGCTGCCCTGTACCTACTCTTCCTCCCCTTTCTCAATTTATCTCCTCTGGACGCGCCATGGGTGGGGGTGGGAGAACAACCAGATGAGACCCCAGATCAGATGTGTTAGGGCGCGAGGAAGGGGGTCACGGAGACCGGGATGGTTTGTTGGCAGAGGATCGTGGGAACCTTGGATCATGTGTGTGTGGGTTCGTTTCAATGAGTATTTTTACGCTGGCTCAATCGTGGTCGTGGCAGCTATTTTAGCGCCCGTTTTTTCTTTTTTGCGTAAAGGGTGATATAAGTGGGGGAGGAGGATGGTCGAACCATCACGACGACTGCAGATTCCCCTTTAATAGTAGAGATTGTACTAATATGATTGAAGATGAATAGATAGAAAGTTTTCATCATGAAAAAAAGTACTCGTATATTGGACACCAGCATTTTGAGAAAAAAAATTGGACAGAAAATACATGACCATCGACCAAAAAATCGGGAGGAGAAGCAACGCCTCTGGCGCCGCCGGTGACCCGCTGTAGCAGCCGCTCGCCCCGCCCCCCCCCTGATCCTCTTCAATCTACTGTACCATTCCACCCCGACTCAAACCAAACAAACACTAAACACTGCCGCCGACCTCTCCTAAGTTTCGTCCCATCTCACCGGAGATGGCCGGGGCAGCGTCGTCGGTAGCGCCCGTTCTCGTCATCTGCTTTCTGTCTCTTGCTCTCTTCCTCCACAGGTTGGCCGCACTTGTTCTACATGTACTCCTCTAGTGAACCTTTGGGGATCTCGTGTGCTGAATTAATTGCTGCAGAGGGGATGGCTTCTTAGCCTTTCTTTGTCATGAACATGTTAGATTTGCTGGATTAGCATGCCTGCAGTGGCAGATCTGAGCAAGATTTCGCTCATAAATCAGCCCCGGCGGCATCCTCGGGCCACCGCGTCGCTCGCTTAATTGAGATAATTTGGGTGGGCATGACTATATTAAACGTTCTTGGGGCTAACCATAGTTGTTACTGCAATCGAATCGAAGCCGGTTTCTGTTCAGGGATGCTTTGCGACGGAGGTAGTTGTAGGGAGGAAATGCCTGTAGTACAGTATGTAGTTTTGTGTAATCTGAGTCTGAACTGCATGCCTTGGTGTGTAATTAATTCAGGTGCTGGAGCTGTGAGGCTGTGGAGAGGGAGAGGACGTTGGCAATGATCAAGCCGGATGGTTTGTCTGGCAACTACAAGGAAAAAATCAAGGAGGCCATCTTGGGGTCTGGATTTGATATCATAGAAGAGGCAGTTGTCCATCTGGATGCAGAGAGGGCATCACTCTTCTATGCTGAACATGCCGATAGAAGCTTCTTCAACAGCCTAGTGAAGTACATGACGAGGTATGTCCGTATGTTTTGTTCTAAAGACATGTTGTTTTGTTCCTCCTAAGGCCGTGGGGAAATTTGATTAATGCCACCTCTGTTCCAATACCTAATTCCTGAGCGAAATTTGTTTCTTCAGTTTCTTGGTATGAGAAATCAATTAATTTCTGAAAACATGCACACTTTAGGCAGAAGAGTTGTATATACACGGAGGAGATCAGATGATAGATATATGTTGCAATGGTTCAGAGAATCTGTGATGTTTTAGATTTACAAATCTCTTTTTTATATCCAGCGATTTAGAAAAGACAATTGTTCATGTCATGGTTCAGAGAAATTAGGTGATTAGGAGTGCTCTGTGAAGAATTTAAACTTGGTGCTTAGGAGCCATTTTGCAGTGATATAATAAACATATTAAGAAATTCATTATCAATATTTTTAAATATTGTAAAATAATTATTTAAGAATATTTTTGGCAAAATTAGCTACTTATAGTAAAATCGACATAATAACAGGCGATTAACTTACAAGTTCCAACTCAGTCATCTATAGCCAAATCAACATGTGATCAACATACGATCAACAAATTGCAATCATCTGAGTACCCTAGGGGCATTTAAGACATTTTCTCAGCTCACACCACTCTACGACCGTATTTCCAAACGACCAACCTTCATCACAACTGCTTTCTCAGCACAGCAGCTTTCCCACCACAGCCAGCCCACAGCCGCTTCTGACACACCCACAACACAAACCAAACAGTGTTCGTTGTAAAATCCAGTAAGCATGCCCACATTACGCCCCAAGCAAAATTGGACATTTCTTGGCTCATATCTCATAGCACATTTTTTAGGCAATTGCTAGGTGTGCGCGGGGCCAGTCCCCACCTGAATATGTTGCTCAAAACCGGTGTGGAGTATTCAAGGCTAGGTATTCCTGCCAAGACATTGTGGCTACCTTACTTTAGGGTTTCTTGAACTGATGCAACAAAAAGGTAAATTGGAGACAATGTTGTGAACTGTGACATGAGGAGGTTGATCGACATTCTTGAACACTTTGGCACTTTGCGCTGCCCAACTCTTCCATAAGACATTTTGGTATATTTTTTATTTTTTTCGGGAGAACTCCATTTAAGTTTCTTGTTTGCATTTGAGTACTATCATGCTAATCTGCTCTTCATACAAAGCAGCCTCGGACATGATTGTTTTTGTTTGTGCTGATGTTCAGTGGTCCAGTTTGTGCTATGGTTCTGGAAAGCCGTGATGCCATTTCACGCTGGCGAAATTTGATAGGGCCAACTGATGCAAGAAAGGCTAAAACTTCACACCCTGACAGGTTAAGAACTACAGCATTCCTTTTTCTAGTTGAGAACACCTTATGTGAGATCAATGATGACTCCAGTGCAAACATATTAATAAATAATAACTAATATCAGTGTTCCATAGGAAACTTACTGCACCTTTTCATTACCCAAGTGTTTGTGATCCATGTATCATAACATATTAATGAGCTTGAACCTAACTCTTGCTTCGATGCTTTTGCAATTCATTTTATTTACGAGCACCACACTTCTCATTACAGCATTAGAGCAATGTGCGGCTTGGACTCTGAGAAAAATTGTGTGCATGGTTCAGATTCACCGCAATCTGCAGCCAGAGAGATTTCGTTTTTCTTCAGAGATGATAAATCTGGTTGGCGTCTTTGCTTTCATTGATAAGTTTTGGAGATTACACCATGAATTTTCTGACCATGATTCGCTACAATGCAGAAGCGCTGGAACATGATGAGCTGTAGACAATTGGCATGTATCCTCAAAAGGCAGATAATTTTTGAAGTTTGATTTGCCCCTTCCAGCTATTAGTTGATGAAAATGTCTGTACATTACATATGTTGATCTGACATCAAACTTCTCCAGTTGATAGCTTCATCCCTTGGTTGCCGAAGTCTGTGACGGTGAAATCACCACAGCGAAATTTTGTCAAGCACTCCCATCTAACTGATTGTGTGGATGTCAAAAAAAAAAAAAACTGATTGTGTGTCCCAGTTAAATACACCCTCCGTCCGGAATTACTTGTCGCAAAAATGAATGTAACTAGACGTATTTTAATTCTAAGATACATCCATTTCAACCCATTCCTGCGACAGGTAATTCTGGACGGGGGGAGTGTATAATTGGCTTTACTGGATAAAAATCCTATGGGTTTTAGAATTCGCGCTGACTGGCTTGACCATGCCAATCTTATTTATCAAAAACTGTCACTTGTTAGTTGATGGAATGCAAGTCCAGATGCAGTAATCCATGAGGAAGGGAGAACAAAGCTGCCATTTGCTGAAAATAACATGCTTGAGTGACAACATATTGCTATGCGGTATATTCAAGAGTAGTATCTTACCAGCGGTTCAGTAGTCTGGTTACAAAAGGGTGTGGCCGAGAGCCTCATCCGGCTTGTGCAAGTGCAGGTTTGATCTTATGCAGTTTTTTGTAAGGAAACATGTAGGGAAAATTAAGATGCAAAAGATGCAGCTAGAGACGATGAGTTAGATGTACCCTGATTTTTCTTCGAACCGGGCATGACCCCTTTCCATTGCAAATGAACGGAAATACAAAGTTCCAAGAACACGACAGGGGGAGGGAAAGAGGTATAGCGAGTTCGAGCACTGCCAGGAAACCCATTGCGTTCGCCTGACATTGAAACGAACGTCATGGGGCGAAAACTTGACAGCACCATAGTTCAGCAGACACACCAAATACTACAGTCTATTACAGCCAAAAGCCAACACAGGCTAAATCGCAGCATCCCAGAGCCTGAGTCACCAGTAGAACTTTGCAGACGAAGTTGTATTTTCATTCCCCTTCGATTGGTCTCCTCGCAGCATTGCACATCTTCATCAAACTCACCGTGCTCGACCTGACCAACTCCGCCCCGCTGCGCAACTCCTTGACTCCTTCCCCTTGTTGCAGACCTGCCCAATACAACAAAAAGGAACACATGGAGAAAGCAGTCTCACAGGGTGTTTTGATCTGCTTTTATTCAAAGGTAGCTCGGTTCCAAGCTAGCCAGATGGCCCAGCAAGCGGCAGCGAGGCCCACAGTATAGTAATTCCCTCCAGCAGGGAGGAGCGTGTGGCACCAGGAGAAATACTGCCAGTAACTGCTCGGGCACATATCAGTACCCAACACCATTCTAACGCATCGCCAAACAACTCTAGCCACAGGACAGGTGAAAAACAAATGTCGAGATGATTCTAGATCATTATAAAAAGAGCACTTGGGGTTCCCAGGTCATCTCCTCTCCTTCATGACCTGTTGAAAGTGCAACTATCCCTGGGTGGTTTTGGTAATTACTAACAACATATAGCTCATTGAACTAATGCTATTTCAAGTTAAATATTTCAGGAAAGTTCAATGATTGGCATGGCATGGATTAGGATTGTGGACCCCTTAAAATGCAGGACTCTACATTTTTCTGTTTCAGTGATCCAAGATCACATTGAGTCTATGGGAAAGCCAATACTATTAAAAGGGGATGAGGTGTTTCTTAATGAGTTTCTTGCTCAAAATGCTTAGTGATATGCTCCAAAGCCCTCAACCACTTTCTCACATCCACATATGTCCCAAACCAAAAGTCAAACTCGGCCCCACCGATTTGATCTATCCGGCGCCACCGAGTTCACTTGACATAGCCATTGCCAGAAACCCTAGTCACTTCGATCTCACCGATGGGGATCTCGGTCTCAACGAGATGGGGTTGCAAACTCTCTGTTTCCCTTCGTAACGTTTCGGTCTAACCAAGATGAGCAATTGGTCCCGCCGAGTCTGCAATGCAAACTCTCTGTTTCCTTTTCGTAACGCTTCGGTCCCACCGAGACGAGCGAATCGGTCCCACCGAGTTTGCCTCACCAACTCTCTGGTTAGCTTATTACCAAAGTCGGTCCCATCGAGTTTGTGTAACCGGTCAAACCGAGATTACATTATGCCCTAAACCTAATGATATCGGTCTCACCAAGTTGACATGTCGGTCCCACCGAAATCGCCTAACAGTCACATTATGTACTGGATCGGTCCGACCAAGTTTTCTGTTCCGGTCCCATCGATTTTGGTATATTGTGTGTAACGGTTAGATTTTGTGTGGAGGCTGATGAAGTCATGTACCTAGGGTAGGGTCATAGACCTGTCTTAAGGACCCTTCCCAAGGACACCCTCAGAAGAAACTGCCTTCCAGTCGACCAAGAGAGATTTCACTCGACGGACTCGAAGGACTCGACCATGAAGACTCACTCGACCACCAGGAGATCAAGAGCCACTCCGCATCCAAACGGTCTGTAATTAAGTAGTCTTTATGTCATTTAGGACACTTTATGTAAGCGCTACCAAGAACGCCTAGCCTTAATGTACTTTAAACCTGCATAATCGAGGGCGGAGGGGTCCGCGAGACACTATATAAGCCACCCCTCCTCGGTGTAAAGGGTTCGCACCCTGTAATCTATACACACATAATCCAATCGACCGCCTCCGGCCCGAGACTTAGGGCTGTTACTTCCTCCGAGAAGGGCTCAACTCGTGCATCCTTGTCTTCACAACTGCCCATAGCTAGATCTTGCCTCTCCATACCTACCCCCATTCTCTTTATCGGACTTAGAACCACGACAGTTGGCGCCCACCGTGGGGCAGGTGTTTTAGCGATTTTGGAGAAGTTGCAATTGTTCGATTGCCTTCATCATGGTTTCGGTGGAGTTTTGGTCGAGGGTCATGAGATCCGTCTCGGCGTGCTCACCTTCATCGCCGACGACTCCGCTTGGCTCCGTGGAGGCTCCACTCGACATCGACGCGCTCCCGTCCGCGGCGACGATTTTCATGCGTGTGTCCGCGGCGTTCTCTGCGGCAACCGCCGACTCCATATCGGTCGACTCCGTCGTCCTCCTCCTCGTCTCCCGCCAAATAAGCGCTCGCTGGTCGGTCGAGGCTCCAGCCGTGGGTGAGGCACGCGGTGGCTCGCCATCCACACCCCAAGTCGCGCGATCGAGCCCGACGAATCCTCTACGGCTGTTCGATCGTCCGACCGGCTCGTAGAGACCGCATCCGAAAAGGACAAAGATGATCCGCGGCGGAGGTTTTGAGGGTCAACGGGCCTCGTAGCCCTCCCGGCTTCCCCCGCGACGGCGGGATGGATGGTGGAGGCGACCCCGCTCAAGCCCATGAGGAATATCAACCCGAGCCACTTAATTCCCTGCAAAGGGAAGAACTTCGCCGCAGGAACATGGATGCCCTGCATACTCCCATCGCAGGAGAAACCCCCAAGGCTCGCGCCTTGGAGGAGGCACGTTTGGCCAACTTGGTTGAACACACTCGTCTGGAGAACCTCCAGCGAGCACTCGACGAGCGCGCGTGGTGACGAGTACCCGACTCCAGTCGACGTCAACTCTTCCCGCAACCGACTCAGGTATATCGAACCCCGATTCAGAATTTAGCAGCTGCAGCCCATATAGCAGAGTCAATTCAGCCCTCTCAGTCGGAGGCTGGTAGAGGCTTGATGCAGATCAGGGACTTGCTCCGAGCAGCAGGAGATCAGAATTCAGCCGTGTCACAGTCGCGCAACAGGATTCACAGTCGATCCGTCGCTGCGAATACAGTTCAGTCGGCTCACAGCCCTAGATCGCCTCCGTGGCGTGAAGGGCGCGAGAATCGACGTGACCAATATGGTGACCGATACGATCATGATGACAGGCGTCGAGTGCCCACTCCTCCCCCAAGAGGTGGGTCTTACGCTCATCGGCAAGAAGATGACAGCGCCAGCTCGATTAGGGGCGAAGAGCTCCGGTCGACCCCAGGGAACCAGGCTTTGACGCGCGATCCATCATCGTACAAGGCCTGGTCGATCGGAACAGGGCTCATCGAGGTGTCCACGACAGAGATGCGCCCACTAGCAGTCGAGTACATGTTTCAGGTCCAGAATGTTTCAGCAGGGCTATCAGAGCCGCGGTGATTCCCCCCAACTTCAGGTTGGCGACAGGAGTAAGTAAGTTCACCGGTGAGTCTAAGCCTGAAACTTGGCTTGAAGACTACCGAGTGGCGGTGCAGATTGGCGGCGGGAATGATGAAGTGGCTATGAAGCATTTACCACTCATGTTGGAAGGTTCGGCCAGGGCATGGTTGAATCAGTTAGCTCCAAGCAGCATTTACACTTGGGAAGATCTTTCCAGTGTTCGTCGACATTTGAGGAACCCCTGGCGACCAGCTGGATTGACAGAGCTGCAAGTCTGCGTGCAGAAGTCGAATGAAACCTTAAGAGATTACATTCAGAGATGGATTACTTTGCATCATACCGTGGAGAACATGTCTGATCATCAGGTAGTCTGTGCTTTCAAGGATGGTGTTAAGAACAGAGAGTTGAGTTTGAAGTTTGGGCGGACCGGAGATATGACCCTGAGTCGAATGATGGAAATTGCCACCAAGTACGCCAATGGTGAAGAGGAGGACCGACTCCGGAGCGGCAAGTACAAGCCGAGTCAGTCGGAGAAAGGAAACTCGGTCGGAAGCGAAGCGGAAGGCCGAGCCAGCGGCTCCTGGAGAGGCTCTGGCCGTGACTCAGGGCAAGTTCAAAGGAAAACCCAAAGGATCCTGGAACCCCAAGAAGGCGAAGGATAAAGAAGGAAATGACGTGATGGATCTGCCGTGTCACATCCACACAAAGAAAGACGAAGAGGGTAATTTCATCTACCCGAAGCATACCACTCGCCAGTGTCGAGTCTTGATCCAACAGTTCCAAGGAAAACAGCCCAAGGACAAGGAAAAGGAGTCGGACAAAGCTGAGGACAAGGAGGACAGTGATGGAGGGTATCCTCATGTTAATTCTACTCTGATGATCTTTGCTGATGTGGAAAGCAAAAGCCGATTGAAGGTTATCAACCGAGAGGTCAATATGGTCGCCCCGGCGACGCCAAGTTATCTGAGATGGTCCCAAACTCCCATTACATTCGACCAGTCCGATCACCCGACTCATATAGCCACTCCTGGGAGGCAAGCTTTGGTGGTCGACCCGGTCGTTGAGGGCACTCGACTGACGAAGGTGCTAATGGATGGTGGTAGCGGACTGAACATATTGTATGCGGAGACGCTGAAAGGAATGGGCATTCCGATGTCCGGCCGAGTGCGGCAACATGAGTTTTCATGGAGTTATACCGAAAGAAGGCTGAGTCACTCGCCAAATAGCTCGGGCGTGGTGTTCGGTGACTCAAACATTTCCGCCAGGAGAAGCTGACATTTGAAGTCGTGGATTTTCAAAGCGCTTACCACGCCATTTTGGGGCGACCAGCTTATGCACGGTTCATGGCTCGACCATGTTACGTATACCTCAAACGAAGATGCCCGCCCCAAGGGCGTGATCACTATCACCGCAATCGAAGAAGGCGATGAGTGTTTCGAAAGGCTCGAAAATTGCCGAATCCCGATAACAATGGTAGAGCCGAGGGTACAAGAAAATGCAGATCCGAGTGATTTGTTGCGAGCTAAGAAGCCTGCCACAAATTAGCGCGTTTGATCGTCCGGTGAGACGGCTCGCTCACATTCACCCGATGCACCCCAATGCAGCTCCGACCCATATTTCCACAACGCCGACCCTAAATAGGAAGAAGCGCCATCCGCTTCCTCCGTGAGAATCGACATCTTCGCATGGAAGCTCACGACATGCCGGTGTTCAGGGGGGCTGGCTGAGCATCTCCTTAGAGTCGACTCAACAGCAAAACCTGTCAAAGAACATCTTCGACGGTCCGTCGTCCAGAAGAGAAAGGCCATTGGCGAGGAGGTGGCTCGACTATTGGCGACAGAGTTTATCCGAGAGATATACCACTCCGAGTGGCTCGCCAATGTCGTCATGGTTCCTAAAAAGGACAAGTCACTCCGCATGTGTATTGATTTCAAGCACATCAATCGGGCCTGCCCGAAAGATCATTTTCCTCTCCCTCGCATCGACCAAATTGTCGACTCGACTGCGGGATGTGAGAGATTGTCCTTTCTGGACGCTTATTCCGGATACCATCGATCCGCTCAGATGGACCCGATGAGATAAAACAGCTTTCATCACTCCATTCGGTGCTTCGTTATGTCACCATGCCATTCGGTCTCAAGAATGCCGGAGCCACGCTCATGAAGATGATTCGGTGTCTACTCACTCAAATCACCGGAACGTGGAAGCGCATATGGATGATATTGTGGTCAAATCGCGAAAGGGTTCCGACCTGTTGACTGACCTCACTGAAACATTTGCCAATCTCAGGAGATATGATATCAAGCTCAATCCATCAAAGTGCACATTCGGAGTTCCTGGTGGAAAGTTACTCGATTTTCTCGTTTCCAAACGAGGAATCGATGCCAACCCAGAAAAAGTTGGCACTATACTCCGAATGAAACGCATACGCGGGTGCACGATATCCGAGCTTCTCGGATGCTTGGCGCATTAAGTCGATTCATCTCGACTTCGGTGAAAAGGCATTGCCTCTTTACCGATCGATGAAGAAGGCGCAAGTTCGAGTGGACTCGAGGTCGATGCAGCGTTTGTCGAGCTAAAAGCTCGCTTCCACCCACCGGTGCTTGCTGCTCCAATCAGCAAAGAGCCTCTGTTGCTTTATATTGCAGCCACATGACAAGTCGTCAAGATCTGAAGGCTACGGTCGAGCGGGAAGAAGAAGGAAAGCCTTCAAAGTTCAACGCCCAAGGTATTATCTTTCAAGTTTTGACTCCATCAAAGCAAAGATATCCTCATTATCGAAGCTTGTGTATGGGATCTACATGACCACAAAGAAGGTTGCTCATTATTTCTCCGATCATTCCATTACGATTGCCGTGACGCCCACTTTCGTGAGATTCTCGCACAACAGAGATGCAACTGGTCGAGTGGCTAAATGGGCGATTGAACTCCTTCCCTTGATATCAAGTTTGAGGCAAAGAAAGCCATTAAGTCCCAAGCGATAGCAGATTTCCTTGCCGAGTAGATCGAATGCAATGACAGCCGACTCAAGTTCACTCGAGCATTGGACCATGTTCTTTGATGGCTCTAAGATGTTAAATGGTTACGTGTCAGGGGTAGTCTTGGTTTCCCCGCAGGAGATAAGCTCGATATGTGCTCCAGATTCACTTTGATTCCTCCAACAATGAGGCAGAATACGAGGCCCTTTTGTATGGGTTGCGCATGGACATTTCACTCGGCGTCTGTCGCCTTATGGTTTATGGCGACTCAGATTTGGTGGTCAACCAAATGATGAAGGAGTGGGACGTTAGAAGCCCAGCCATGACTGGATATTGTAATGCAGTGAGGAAGCTTGAAAAGAAGTTTGAGGGGTTAGAGCTCCATCATATACCCCGACTGAAAAATCAAGCGGCTGATGATTTGGCGAAGATAGGTTCCAAGTGAGAAGCCATTCCCAGCGATGTGTTCTTGGAGCATATCCATACTCCATCAGTCAAAGAAGATCCTTTTACCGAAGAAGCTCCGCAGCTCAAGAGTGCCACAGATCCAACTGAGGTTGAAGTTCCAGCAGTGGTCGACTTGATCATGGAGGCTTTAGTGATCACTCCTGATTGGACAGTTCCATATATCGCATATATCCTGAGAAAAGAGCTCCCGGAGGACGAGGAAGAGGCTCGACAGATCATCCGCCGATCCAAGGCCTTTACTGTGATCAAAGGGCAGCTATACAGAGAGAGCGCGACTGGAGTTGGTCAGAAGTGTATAACGCCAGAAGAAGGTCGAATAATCCTTGATGACATCCACTCGGGGACCTGTGGCCATCATGCATCCTCTCGGACCATCGTGGCCAAAGCATACCGAGCCGGATTTTATTGGCCAAGAGCGAATGAAATGGCAAAGAAAATAGTCGACAAGTGCGAGGGATGCCAATTTTACTCCAACATGTCACACAAGCCTGCATCGGCTCTGAAGATCATACCACTCGTCTGGCCCTTCGCAGTATGGGGATTAGATATGGTTGGACCCTTGAGAACAGGTCGAAGCGGTTTCACACATGTACTGGTAGCAGTCGACAAGTTCACCAAGTGGATTGAGGCTAAACCCATCAAGAACCTTGACGCCGGTACTGCTGTCAGCTTCATCAGAGAACTGATATTCAGATATTGAGTTCCACACAGCATCATCACTGACAATGGATCAAACTTCGATTCGGAAGAATTCAGGGCATTCTGCACATCTCAGGGCACACGAGTCGACTATGCTTCGGTTTCCCATCCCCAGTCGAATGGACAAGCGGAGCCGGCCAATGGCTTGATTCTCAAAGGGTTGAAACCCCGACTGATGCGTGATCTCAAGCATGCGGCTGGAGCATGGGTCGACGAACTTCCCTCGGTGCTTTGGGGTCTAAGGACCACGCCTGACCGGTCGACTGGAAGAACCCCATTCTTCTTGGTCTATGGAGCCAAAGTGGTCTTGCCGAGTGACCTGCTCCACAACGCTCCTCGGGTCGAGCTCTACACCGAAGCTGAAGCAGAACAAGCACGGCAGGATGCAGTCGACCTTTTAGAGGAAGAAAGGGAGATGGCTCTGATCCGATCGACCATTTACCAACAAGACTTGCGTCGCTTCCACGCCAAAAATGTGAAGAGTCGAGCCTTCCAGGAAGGAGATTTGGTTCTCCGAGTGGATCAGCAGAAACCACACAAGCTTGCTCCTTCTTGGGAAGGTCCCTTCATCGTCACCAAGGTTCTCCACAATGGAGCATACCGTCTCTACAACGTCGAGCACAACATCGACGAGCCCCGAGCTTGGAACACGGAGTTGCTCCGCCCCTTTTACACCTAAGTATTCACTCGGATGAGTTGTAATAAAAGTACTTTTGTAGTTCATGTTTCACAAAGATAATAGTGTCATAATTTCCCCTCAATGGTTGATGTCATTTTTATTTGTTCAATAAAATTCCCCCTCAGTGGGTGGCTTAGCTGCGAATCCGTTTCGCCTAAGTTTGTAAAAAAATCCTTGCCGAGTGAAGAGCCAGCCTCCCACTCGGGGGCTTAGCTGCGAATCCGTTTCGCCTAAGTTTTAATAAAATCCTACCGAGTGGTGAGCCAGCCTCCCACTCGGGGGCTTAGCTGCAGTCCAAGTACTCGCCTAAGTTCCAATGAAATCCTACCGAGTGGTGAGCCAGCCTCCCACTCGGGGGCTTAGCTGCAGTCCAAGTACTCGCCTAAGTTCCAATGAAATCCTACCGAGTGGTGAGCCAGCCTCCCACTCGGGGGCTTAGCTGCAGTCCAAGTACTCGCCTAAGTTTTGAAAATCCTACCGAGTGGAGAGCCATCCTCCCACTCGGAGGCTTAGCTGTAGTCTAAATACTCGCCTAAGTTCAAACTCAAACGTGCGTTCTGCAAGGAGGACGAGGTGCAGGTCGATTGCTACCCTCTCCTCCGAGCTATGCCACAAGTACAACGTGCGCTCTGCAAGGAGGACGAGGTGCAGGTTGACTGCTACCTTCTCCTCCGAGCTACGCCACAAGTACAATGTGCACTCTGCAAGGAGGACGAGGTGCAGGTCGACTGCTACCCTCTCCTCCGAGCTACGCCACAAGTACAATGTGCGCTCTGCAAGGAGGACGAGGTGCAGGTCGACTGCTACCCTCTCCTCCGAGCTACGCCACAAGTACAACGTGCGCTCTGCAAGGAGGACGAGGTGCAGGTCGACTGCTACCCTCTCCTCCGAGCTACGCCACAAGTACAACGTGCGCTCCGCAAGGAGGACGAGGTGCAAGTCGACTGCTACCCTCTCCTTCGAGCTACGCCACAAGTATAATGCGTTCTCCATAAGAAAGACGCCGTAAAAACCCTACCGAGTGGAGAGTAGACCTCCCACTCGGGGGCTTAGCCGCAGCCCAGTGCTCGCCTAAGTTTTGAAAATCCTACCGAGTGGAGAGCAGACCTCCCACTCGGGGACTTAGCTGCAGCCCAGTGCTCGCCTAAGTTTTGAAAATCCTACCGAGTGGAGAGCAGACCTCCCACTCGGGGGCTTAGCTGCAGCCCAGTGCTCGCCTAAGTTTTGAAAATCCTACCGAGTGGAGAGCAGACCTCCCACTCGGGGCTTAGCCGCAGCCAGTGCTCGCCTAAGTTTTGAAAATCCCACCGAGTGGAGAGCGCACCTCCCACTGGGGCTTAGTTGCAGCCAGTGCTCGCCTAAGTTTTGAAAATCCCACCGAGTGGAGCAGACCTCCCACTCGGGGGCTTAGCTGCAGCCCAGTGCTCGCCTAAGTTTTGAAAATCCTACCGAGTGGAGAGCAGACCACCCACTCGGGGGCTTAGCTGCAGCCTAGTGCTCGCCTAAGTTTTGAAAATCCTACCGAGTGGAGAGCAGGCCTCTCACTCGAAGGCTTAGCTGCAGCCCAGTGCCTGCCTAAGTGTATTGGGGAACAAGTCGATTGCAATAAGCACCTCGCTTTAACCTGCAAAAGACACCTCAAACCAAATGCAAACACATTTAAACATCGAATCCAAGTTCGGATAAACACCTAACGAAACCGAAAGTGCTCAGGCGCTAGGCCTGTTAAGGTTTGTCGGTTACAAAAATCACTCGGCATACCGAGGCAAATTTAAAGTGTGGAGCTCGAGAGTTTTTACCCTCCTGTGGAGGGCTGGAAGGTGCAACAAACTCGTCAAGGTCGATTCCATCAGCAATCCGAGTGGCAGCGGCGATGAAGGTCTCCATGAAAGACCGGAAATCGTGATTCTTGGTGTTAGCCACCCGAAGGGCCGCCAGCTTGTCTTCTCATGCATCCTTGCAATGGACTCGAGCCAGAGATAGAGTGACATCTGCGCCACACCTGGCAGAAGACTTCTTCCACTCCTGCACTCGACTTGGGACCGTGTTCAGGCGAGTCATCAAAGACTCGAGGTCATTCTGGAGCGTCTCTCTGGGCCAGAGTGTGGCGTCAATGCGAGAAGTGGCGACCTTCAGCCTTGCGAGATAGTCGACGACGGCAGCGACACGAGATTCGAGCCGGAGCACGTTCATGGCAGCTTCATCCTTCACAGGAGAGTTGATGGGGTCCAAGTTTACTTCCAGTCGACCAGTTTCCTCTTCAAAGTTCTGGCAAAATTCTGCAAGCACAACCACCGAGTCAAGACAACAGTCGAATGGAAAGATTACAGTTAAAATGTCTGTTTGATGCAAAAGATTACCTTCAAGCATGAGGAATAGTTTCTTGGCAAGTCCGCCCAGATAAGCCTCCTGATCGTTCTTCTTCCCCACCAACTCACTGGCCTTGTCACTCAGAGCAATCTTATCGCTTTTCAGTCGACTGACCTCTTTGTTGGCAGCATCAAGAGTAGCTTTCAGATTGGTGTTTTCTTATTCAAGCTTGGTGACCGAAGCCAGCTTCCATCTGCGAGCTAGGTTTTCTCTAAAGCTGCTTTCTGCATTTCAGCCAACTCAAGGTCCTTCTTCTTCAGTATGCCTTTCACTTTGCTCGCAGTTACAAAGAAGGTCGACATCTTTGAAACAAACGAGGGCAAAGGCAATCGTCAAGACCTCACCAAACATACCTTTAGCTTCCTCCTTTGCCTTTGCTAAGTTCTCCTGGGCAAGCTTCAGATCAAGCCCCAGCTGGATGTGTTTGTTCTCCATCTCGGTATAACGAGCAGCAAGGTCGCAGGATTTCTACGAAGAATCAATCGTCAGATGTCAAAGACAATTCACTTCCGAGTGACTAAGGAAAAATAATACGTTTCTAAGACTACGGCCGAATACAAATATTCACCATAGTCTCGGGATTACACCCGGTGGGTGCACTCAGCGTGCCCCCACTAGTTCTATCACAGAGTCGACCATCGACCAACAAAAAAAACAAGAGATGTTCTTCGCATCGTAGTCAATCGCCAGTGATCGACCACGCCTCGGGACTACACCCAGTGGGTGCACTCAGCGTGCCCCCACCGGTTTATGAATCCTTTCGACCTCGTCGAATAAAGGAAAAACTTAAGACATAAAGACTATGGTCGACTGCCAGCAGTCCACCATAGCCTTGGGGACTACACCCAGTGGGTGCACTCAGCGTGCCCCCACTAACTCGGAATTTCAATCGACACACCCAGTGGGTGTAAGAAGACAAACACTAGGAATTTCAGAAAGAAGAATCTTCAGACATCATATCCCAATGTAACAGTGCGTGACCGATCGACTGAACATTACTCAAGAGCTGAATCAAGGCCATAGGCTGCTGGCTGGCTTCTGGATGGCTTTCACTTGCTCCATCATGACTCCCTCACCGGCGTATTGCTTCTTTCACAAGACCGCTTGGTCCTCCGGGATGTAGTGGGTCGAGAAAAGTGAAGGCTGTGCAAAGACTCGACGACGAGGGCGAGCACTCGTCGATGGCACCGCAAAAGATACGGTAGGCCGAGTGATGTTCTCTCCTCCGCGACCGATGTCTCGGTGTCGGCACGCCCCGAGTCGCCTTGCCGCCAGACGCTTCCTGCTCCTCCTCTCGCCTCGGTGGTTCCTCATCGCCGCCGCCGAAGGGTAATAACGACGTTAGACGGAGCTACGAAAAAGAATCAAAATTAGAGACAAAGAGCCACCGATTGAAGACGGAACTATGAAAGTCATACCAGGTTTTGAAGTGGCGGCGCCTTCCATCTCATGATCTTCACCACGGTCGAGGTATCGAAGTGGCAGCGCTGCAGTTCCAGAAGTCAGTCGGTTGATTCATGAGTCGGCCAAGAATAAGTTCATGTGGGACAGAAAAACTCAAGTAGCATCATTACCCTGAGATAGTGGGGATCACCATCTTCATCTTCGGCAAGACCTTAGCTGGCTTCGTCGGCACCACTCTGGATTGCTTCGGAGCTTTCTTAGTCGGTGCCGGAGAAGTGGTTCTAGGGCGCTTGGTCGACTGCGCGACAGTCGCGACCCCGTTACCGCGCTCGATTGCAGGATCATGGACGAGCTTCGAGCGTCTCTCCGAGCGAGGAGGCACAACTTCCTCCTCCTCTTCCTCTTCTTCCTCTTCACCAGAGTCATCACCCTCATCATCATCGACAGCATCCGAATCCGACTCCTCCTGGCTTTCGCCCCCACTTCCTTCCTCCTCCTCAATCGGCGTCTGTGCTCCATTGGGCATCGAGTATAATTCAGTAGTGGCCTGACAGACAACAAAACAAAGATCAATCGACCAATTTGCAGCAGAAGCAGAATGAGTAAAGCAAGATTACAATTGAGGATAAAGTGGGCATACCGTGTCCGGAGTGTAAGAATGGTCGAGTGGTGGAATCCTCCTGGCCCCTCGAGGGTTGTCCTTATTCCCTGTGATCGCGGTCATCCACCTCTCCAAAGGTGGCGTCCGATCGCTCGGATGGACCCGAGTTTCATCCTCGGTTCCACAGTACAGCCACATCGGGTGGCCTCGGTACTGAAGTGGTTGGATGCGCCGCCTAAGGAAGACCTCCAGAAGGTCCATACCCGTCACTCCTTCACAGACTAGCTGGACTACACGCTCCACCAACACTTTTACTTGAGCTTTCTCCTTAGGGAGCACCTTCAGAGAAGAGGGCTTGTTCACTCGGTCCATGGAAAACGGAGGGAGACCAGTCGACTGCCCCGGCATCGACTCGTCTTGGCAGTAGAACCAAGTCGACTGCCACCCTCTGAC
Source organism: Aegilops speltoides (assembly GCA_021437245.1). NCBI lineage: Eukaryota > Viridiplantae > Streptophyta > Magnoliopsida > Poales > Poaceae > Aegilops > Aegilops speltoides. The sequence goes on from CM038147.1 coordinate 442,525,570, forward strand.
CGACTCAGGAAGGGTCATGGCCGGAAAGGTACTCTTGCTCCTCATCTGAATCCCAAGACCCCCGCACATCTGAATAACCTTAGTCCTATCGTCATCCGGACTCGCCTTTTTCACTGTCTGTGAGCGACAAGTGAATATGTGCTTAAAGAGACCCCAGTGTGGTCGACAACCCAGGAAGTTCTCGCACATAGACACGAAGGCAGCAAGGTAGGCAATGGAATTTGGATTGAAATGGTGGAGTTGCGCCCCAAAGAAATTCAAGAACCCACGGAAGAAAACACTCGGAGGCAGGGAGAAACCGGGGTCTACGTGAGTAGCTAGAAGAACGCACTCACCTTCCTGCGGCTGCGGTTGCCACTGCTCCCGGGAGCCTCGCGCCTGTGAGGGATCAGCCCTCGCTGGCGTGTCATTGAGATCCGTCTCGGTGATGGTCTAGCGGATCCAATCCCCTTGGGCCCAACCTTGCGGCAGGCGGGACATTGACAAGGATCCGCCCCGATTGGACGCTCTCCCTTTCGCCTTCCCTGTTGCCGTCGCCTTCTTCGCGCGCTCCAAGGCCGCCGTCTTCTCCTTCACCATTGTTGCCGGCGAGCGCACGAAGAGTGGATGGGCGGGGGCAAGAGCGGGCATGGCGGGCGGAGGCAGAGAGGGCAGAAGGAGAAATGGGGAGGGTACTGTTCAAAAACCCTCGCCCGGTGCATTTTATAAGAACGCTTCCGAGTGGCGGACGAGTGGGCCCGGGCAATCCTATCACATCCCGAAACAGTCGCGCACGCGTGATACGTGGTGAAAAACGTGGCACAGAAATCGAGGCATATCCACACCCTATCCCATCCGAGCGCCGCGCTCCGCCTCGCTTCACGCGCTTCCCAAAATTTGGATCCCACGAAATCCGCTAACAGCAGATCAATTTGTCAGACGGTAGATTTCCTGCGATCCGTCGCTCGGAAGTTTACTAGGTTCAAAAGTTCACTCGACGGGAGAAAAGAATGGATCAAGGCGACTGAAAGAAAAGTTGCTGCCATCAACAAAAAGATTATTGATCCAAGATGAGACATGTTCAGAACACAAAAGCAGGTCGGAAATATTATCAACTCCTTCCTCACTCAAACATCGATCCATTCGGGGGCTAATGATGAAGTCATGTACCTAGGGTAGGGTCATAGACCTGTCTTAAGTACCCTTCCCAAGGACACCCTCGGAAGAAACTGCCTTCCAGTCGACCAAGAGAGACTTCACTCGACGGACTCGAAGGACTCGACCATGAAGACTCACTCGACCACCAGGAGATCAAGAGCCACTCTGCATCCAAACGGTCTGTAATTAAGTAGTCTTTATGGCATTTAGGACACTTTATGTAAGGCGTTACTAGTAACGCCTAGCCTTAATGTACTCTAAACCCTTCATAACTGAGTGCCGGAGGGGTCTGGCAGACACTATATAAGCCACCCCCTCCTCAGTGTAAAGGGTTCGCACCCCTGTAATCTATACACACATAATCCAGTCGACCGCCTCCGGGCTCCGAGACGTAGGGTTGTTACTTCCTATGAGAAGGGCCTGAACTCGTGCATCCCTTGTCTTCACAACTGCTCCATAGCTAGGATCTTGCCTCTCCATACCTACCCCCCATTCTACTGTCAGACTTAGAACCACGACAGAGGCTATATATACCCCTCCACCCTCTCCTCATTCATGAGGAAAGCTATCAGAACGTGCCTACACTTCCACTACTCATTTTGTGAGAGAGATCCACCTACTCATGTGTTGAGACCAAGATATTCCAATCCAACCATATGAATCTTGATCTCTAGCCTTCCCCAAGTTACTTTCCACTCAAATCATCTTTCCACCAAATCCAATCCTATGAGAGTGAGTTGAGTGTTGGGGAGACTATCATTTGAAGCACAAGAGCAAGGAGATCATCATCAACACACTATCTATTACCTTTTGGAGAGTGGTGTCTCTGTTGGAAATATGCTCTAGAGGCAATAATAAATTAGTTATTATTATTATATTTCCTTGTTCATGATAATCGTTTATTATCCATGCTATAGTTGTATTGATAGGAAAGTCAGATACATGTGTGGGTACATAGACAACACCATGTCCCTAGTAAGCCTCTAGTTGACTAGCTCGTTGATCAATAGATGGTTACGGTTTCCTGACCATGGACATTGGATGTCGTTGATAATGGGATCACATCATTAGGAGAATGATGTGATGGACAAGACCCAATCCTAAGCCTAGCACAAAGATCGTAGTTCAGATGCTAAAGCTTTTCTAATGTCAAGTATCATTTCCTTAGACCATGAGATTGTGCAACTCCGGATATCATAGGAATGCTTTGGGTGTACCAAACGTCACAACGTAATCGGGTGGCTATAAAGGTGCACTACGGGTATCTTCGAAAGTGTCTCATTGGGTTGGCACGAATCAAGATCGATTTGTCACTCCGTGTGACGGAGAGGTATCTCTGGTCCACTCGGTAGGACATCATCATAATGTGCACAATGTGACCAAGGGGTTGATCACGGATGATGTGTTGCGAATCGAGTAAAGAGACTTGCCGGTAACGAGATTGAACAAGGTATCGGGATACCGACGATCGAATCTCGGGCAAGTACTATACCGGTTGACAAAGGGAATTGAATACGGGGTTGATTGAATCCTCGACATCATGGTTCATCCGATGAGATCATCGTGGAACATGTGGGAACCAACATGGGTATCCAGATCCTGCTGTTGGTTATTGGCCGGAGAGTTGTCTCGGTCATGTCTGCATGGTTCCCGAACCCGTAGGGTCTACAGACTTAAGGTTCGGTGACGCTAGGGTTGTAGAGATATTAGTATGCGGTAACCCGAAAGTTGTTCGGAGTCCCGGATGAGATCCTGGATGTCACGAGGAGTTCCAGAATAGTCCAGGGGTAAAGATTTATATATAGGAAGTCCAGTTTCGGCCACCGAGAAAGTTTTGGGGGTCATCGGTATTGTACCGGGACCACCAGAAGGGTCACGGGGGTCCACGGGTGGGGCCACCTATCCCGGAGGGCGCCATGGGCTGAAGGGGCGTGGGAACAAGCCCCTGGTGGGCTGGTGCGCCCCCCTTTGGGCCTCCCATGCACCTAGGGTTAGAAACCCTAAGGGGTGGGGGCGCCTCCACTTGGCTTGGAGGCCAAGGCACCCCTAGGGCAGCCGCCCCCCTCCCTAGATGGGATCTACAAGGGGCCGGCGCCCCCTAGGCCCCTATATATAGTGAAGGGGAGGGAGGGCAGCCGCACCTGAGTCCCTGGCGCCTCCCTCCCTCCCGTGACACCTCTTCCTCCCCGCTTGTGCTTGGCGAAGCCCTGCCAGGATCCCGCTACTTCCACCACCACACCGCCGTGCTGCTGGATCTCCATCAACCTCTCCTCTCTTTGCTGGATCAAGAAGGAGGAGATGTCTCCCAACCGTATGTGTGTTGAACGCGGAGGTGCCGTCCGTTCGGCGCTAGGATCATCGGTGATTTGGATCACGACGAGTACGACTCCATCAACCCCGTTCACTTGAATGCTTCCGCTTAGCGATCTATAAGGGTATGTAGATGCACTCCCCTTCCCCTCGTTGCTAAATTACTCCATAGATTGATCTTGGTGTTGCGTAGAAAATTTTGAATTTCTGCTACGTTCCCCAACAGTGGCATCATGAGCTAGGTCTATGCATAGTTTCTATGCACGAGTAGAACACAAAGCAGTTCTGGGCGTCGATATTGTCAATTTACTTGCCGTTAATAGTATTATCATGATTCGGCGGCATCGTGGGATGAAGCGGCCCGGACCGACCTTACACGTACGCTTACGTGAGATGTGTTCCACCGATCGACATGCACTTGTTGCATAAGGTGGCTAGCGGTGCCGCCTCTCCACTTTAGTCGGATCGGATTCGATGAAAAGGGTCCTTATGAAGGGTAAATAGCAATTGACATATCATGTTGTGGTTTTTGCGTAGGTAAGAAACGTTCTTGCTAGAAACCCATAGCAGCCACGTAAAACATGCAAACAATAATTAGAGGACGTCTAACTTGTTTTTGCAGGGTATGCTATGTGATGTGATATGGCCAAAATAATGTGAGGAATGATATGTGATGTATGAGATTGATCATGTTCTTGTAATAGGAATCACGACTTGCATGTCAATGAGTGTGACAACCGGCGGGAGCCATATGAGTTGTCTTAATTTATTGTATGACCTGCGTGTCATTGAACAATGCCATGTAATTATTGTACTTTATTGCTAAACCGTTAGCCATAGTAGTAGAAGTAATAGTTGGCGAGACAACTTCATGGAGACACGATGATGGAGATCATGGTGTCATGCCGGTGACGATGATGATCATGGAGCCCCGAAGATGGAGATCAAAAGGAGCAAAATGATTGCATGTGATGTTTATCATGTTTATGCATCTTATTTTCTTAGAACGACGGTAGTAAATAAGATGATCCCTCATAATAATTTCCAGAAAGTGTTCCCCCTAACTGTGCACCGTTGCGAAAGTTCGTTGTTTCGAAGCACCACGTGATGATCGGGTGTGATAGATTCTAACGTTCACATACAACGGGTGTAAGCCAGATTTACACACGGGAAACACTTAGGTTGACTTGACGAGCCTAGCATGTACAGACATGGTCTCGGAACACAAGAGACCGAAAGGTCGAGCATGAGTCGTATGGTAGATACGATCAACATGAAGATGTTCACTGATGATGACTAGTCCGTCTCACGTGATGATCAGACACAACCTAGTTGACTCGGATCATGTAATCACTTAGATGACTAGAGGGATGTCTATCTAAGTGGGAGTTCATAAGATGAACTTAATTATCCTGAACATAGTCAAAAGGTTATTGTAAATTATGTCGTAGCTCGCACTTTAGTTCCACTGTTTTAGATATGTTCCTAGAGAAAATTCAGTTGAAAGTTGATAGTAGTGATTATGCGGACTAGGTCCGTAAACTGAGGATTGTCCTCGTTGCTTCATAGAAGGCTTATGTCCTTAATGCACCGCTTGGTGTGCTGAACCTCGAACGTCGTCTGTGGATGTTGCGAACATCTGACATACACGTTTTGATAACTACGTGATAGTTCAGTAATGTTAAACGGTTTAGAGTTGAGGCACCGAAGACGATTTCGAAACGTCGCGAAACATATGAGATGTTTCAAGACCTGAAATTGGGATTTCAGGCTTGTGCCCATGTCAAGAGGTATAAGACCTCCGACGAGTTTCTTAGCCTGCAAACTAAGGGAGAAAAGCTCAATCTTGAGCTTGTGCTCAGATTGTCTAAGTACAACAATCACTTGAATCGAGTGGGAGTTAACCTTCCAGATGAGATAGTGATGTTTCTCCAAAGTTATTTCCACCAAGCTACTAGAGCTTCGTGATGAACTATAGCATATCAGGGATAGATATGATGATCCTTGAGCTATTCGCGATGTTTGACACCGCGAAAGTAGAAGTCAAGTAGGAGCATCAATTGTTGATGGTTAGTTAAAACCACTAGTTTCAAGAAGGGCAAGGGCAAGAAAGGGATACTTCATGAAACGACAAATCGCTTGTCGCCGAGTGAAGAAACCCAAAGTTGAACCCAAGCCCGAGACTAAGTGCTTCTGTAATAAGAGGAACGGTCACTGAAGCAGAACCACCCTAGATACTTGGTAGATGAGAAGGCTGGCAAGGTTGACAGAAGCATGTATTGGACATACATTATATTAAATGTGTACTTTACTAGTACTCCTAGTAGCAACAGGGTATTAGATACCGGTTCGGTTGCTAAGTGTTAGTAACTCGAAATAAAAGGCTACAGAATAAACGGAGACTAGCTAAAGGTGAGATTACGATGTGTGTTGGAAGTGTTTCCAAGGTTGATGTGATCAAGCATCACATGCTCCCTCTACCATCGAGATTGGTGTTAAACCTAAATAATTGTTATTTCGTGTTTGCGTTGAGCATAAACATGATTGGATTATGTTTATCGCAATACGGTTATTCATTTAAGGAGAATAATGGTTACTCTGTTTATTAGAATTATACCTTCAACGGTCTTGCACCTAAAATGAATAGTTTATTGAATCTCGATCGTAATGATACACATGTTCGTGCCAAAAGATATAAGATAGTAATGATAGTACCACATACTTGTGGCACTGCCACTTAAGTCATATTGGTATAAAACGCATGAAGAAGCTCCATATTGATGGATCTTTGGACTCACTCGTTTTTGAAAAGATTGAGACATGTGAACCATGTCTATTGGTATATGCGCATGAAGAAACTCCATGCAGATGGACCGTTTGGACTCACTTGATTTTGAATCACTTGAGACATGAAAATCATACCACATGTGCAAGATGACTGAAAAACCTCGTTTTCAGTAAAATGGAACAAGAAAGCAACTTGTTGGAAGTAATACATTTGATGTGTGCAGTCCAATGAGTGCTGAGGCACGCAGTGGATATCGTTATGTTCTTACTTCACAGATGATTTGAGTAGATTCTTAGTATATTTACTTGATGAAACACAAATCTGAATTATTGAAAGGTTCAAATAATTTCAGAGTGAAGTTGAAGATCGTCGTGACAAGAGGATAAAATGTCTATGATATGATCATAGAGATAAATATCTGAGTTACGAGTTTGGCACACAATTAAGACATTGTGGAAATTGTTTCACAACCAATACCACCTGGAACACCATAGTGTGATGGTGTGTCCGAACATCATAACTGCACCCCATTGGATATGGGGCATACCATGATGTCTCCTATCGAATTACCACTATCATTCATGGGTTAGGCATTAGAGACAACCACATTCACTTTAAATAGGGCACCACGTAATTCCGTTGAGGTGACACCGTATGAACTATGGTTTAGAGAAACCTAAGCTGTCATTTCTTGAAAGTTTGGGGCTGCGACGCTTATGTGAAAAAGTTTCAGGATGATAAGCTCGAACCCAAAGTGGATAAATGCATCTTCATAGGACACCCAAAAACAGTTGAATATACCTCCTATCTCAGATCCGAAAGCAAAAGGGATTGTTTCAAGAATCGGGTCCTTTCTCGAGGAAAAGTTTCTCTTGAAAGAATTGAGTGGGAGGATGGTGGAGACTTGATGAGGTTATTGAACCGTCACTTCAACTAGTGTGTAGCAGGGCACAGGAAGTCGTTCCTATGGCACCTACACCAATTGAAGAGGAAGCTGATGATAGTGACCATGAAACTTCAGATCAAGTCACTACCAAACCTCGTAGGACGACAAGGATGCGTACTACTTCAGAGTGGTACGTAATCCTGTCTTGGAAGTCATGTTGCTAGACAACAATGAACCTACGAGCTATGGAGAAGTGATGGTGGGCCCGGATTCCAAAAATGGCTCGAGGCCATAAAATCCGAGAGGATCCATGTGTAAGAACAAAATATAGACTTTGGAAGAACTACTTGATGGTTGTAAGGCTATTGGGTACAGATGGATTTTAAAAGGAAGACGGACAATGATGTTAAGTATCACCATTAAGAAAGCTCGACTTGTCGTTATGATGTTTTCCGACAAGTTCAAGGAGTTGACTACGGTGAGGCTTTTCACTCGTAGCGATGCTAAGAGTCTGTTGGAATTGTATTAGCAGTTACTGCATTATTTATGAAATCTTGCACATAGGATGTCAAAACATTGTTTCCTCGACGATTTTCTTGAGGAAAGTTTGTATGAGATACAACCAGAAGGTTTTGTCAATCCTGAAAGATGCTAACAAGTATGCAAAGCTCTAGCAACCCTTCTAAGGACTGGAGTAAGCATCTCGGAGTTGGAATGTACGCTTTGATGAGATGATCAAAGATTTTGGGTTTGTACAAAGTTTATGAGAAACTTGTATTTCCAAAGAAGTGAGCGGGAGCACTATAGAATTTCTGATGAGTATATGTTGTTGACTATTGTTGATCAGAAATGATGTAGAGTTTCTGGAAAGCATATAGGGTTATTTGAGAAGTGTTTTTTCAATAGAAAACCTGGATTAAGCTGCTTGAACATTGAGCATCAAGATCTATAAGGATAGATCAAAAACGCTTAATGGTACTTTCAAATGAGCACATACCTTGACATGATCTTGAAGGTGTTCAAGATGGATCAGTCAAAGAAGGAGTTCTTGCCTGAGTTGTAAGGTATGAACTTAAGACTTAAAGCTCGACCACGGCAGAAGAAAGAGAAAGGACAAATGTCGTCCCCTATGCCTTAGCCATAGGCTCTATACAGTATGTCATGCTTTGTACCGCACCTGATATGTGCCTTGCCACGTGTCTGGCAAGAGGGTACAAGAGTGATCCAGGAATGGATCATTGGACATCGGTTATAATTGTCCTTGGAGTAATAAGGACATGTTTCTTGATTATGGAGGTGATAAAGAGTTCGGCGTAAAAGGTTACGTCGATGCAAGCTTTAACACCTATCCGAATGACTCTAAGTAGCAAACCGGATACGTATAGTGGAGTAACCATTTGGAATAGCTCCAAGTGGAGCGTGGAAGCAGCATTTACAATATGACCTAGAGATTTGCAAAGTACATACGGATCTGAATGTTGCAGACCTGTTGACTAAAACCTCTCTCACAAGCAAAACATGATCAAACCCCAGAACTCATTGAGTCTTAACCACATGATGATGTGAACTAGTTTATTGACACTAGTAAACTCTTTGGATGTTGGTCACATGGTGATGTGACCTGTGAGTGTTAATCACATGGCGATGTGAACTAGATTAGGAGACTATTGGAAATATGCTCTAGAGGCAATAATAAATTAGTTATTATTATTATATTTCCTTGTTCATGATAATCATTTATTATCCATGCTATAATTGTATTGATAGGAAACTCAGATACATGTGTGGGTACATAGACAACACCATGTCCCTAGTAAGCCTCTAGTTGACTAGCTCGTTGATCAATAGATGGTTACGGTTTCCTGACCATGGACATTGGATGTCGTTGATAACGGGATCACATCATTAGGAGAATGATGTGATGGACAAGACCCAATCCTAAGCCTAGCACAAAGATCTTGTAGTTAGATGCTAAAGCTTTTCTAATGTCAAGTATCATTTCCTTAGACCATGAGATTGTGCAACTCCGGATACCGTAGGAATGCTTTGGTGTACCAAACGCGTCAACGAATCGGGTGGCTATAAAGGTGCACTACGGTATCTCCGAAAGTGTCTGCATTGGGTTGGTACGAATCAAGATCGATTTGACACTCCGTGTGACGGAGAGGTATCTCTGGGCCCACTCGGTAGGACATCATCATAATGTGCACAATGTGACCAAGGGGTTGATCATGGGATGATGTGTTGCGGAACGAGTAAAGAGACTTGCCGGTAACGAGATTGAACAAGGTATCGGGATACCAACGATCGAATCTCGGGCAAGTACTATACCGGTAGACAAAGGGAATTGAATACGGGATTGATTGAATCCTCGACATCGTGGTTCATTCGATGAGATCATCGTGGAACATGTGGGAACCAACATGGGTATCCAGATCCCGCTGTTGGTTATTGGCCGGAGAGTTGTCTCGGTCATGTCTGCATGGTTCCCAAATCCGTAGGGTCTACACACTTAAGGTTCGGTGACGCTAGGATTGTAGAGATATTAGTATGTGGTAACCCAAAAGTTGTTCGGAGTCCCGGATGAGATCTCGGATGTCACGAGGAGTTCCGGAATAGTACGGAGGTAAAGATTTATAAATAGGAAGTCCAGTTTCGGCCACCAGGAAAGTTTCGGGGGTCATCGGTATTGTACCGGGACCACCAGAAGGGTCACGGGGGTCCACCGGGTGGGGCCACCTATCCCGGAGGGCCCCATGGGCTGAAGGGGTGTGGGAACCAGCCCCTGGTGGGCTGGTGCGCCCCCCTTTGGGCCTCCCATGCACCTAGGGTTAGAAACCCTAAGGGGTGGGGGCGCCTCACCTTGGCTTGGAGGCCAAGCCACCCCTAGGGCAGCCGCCCCCTCCCTAGATTGGATCTACAAGGGGCCGGCGCCCCCCTAGGCCCCTATATATAGTGGAGGGGAGGGAGGGCAGTCGCACCTGAGTCCCTGGCGCCTCCCTCCCTCCTGTGACACCTCTTCCTCCCTGCTTGCGCTTGGCGAAGCCCTACCGGGATCCCGCTACTTCCTCCACCACGCTGTCATGCTGCTGGATCTCCATCAACCTCTCCTCTCCTTGCTGGATCAAGAAGGAGGAGATGTCTCTCCCAACCGTATGTGTGTTGAACGCGGAGGTACCGTCCGTTCGGCGCTAGGATCATCGGTGATTTGGATCACGACGAGTACGACTCCATCAACCCCGTTCACTTGAACGCTTCCGCTTAGCGATCTATAAGGGTATGTAGATGCACTGCCCTTCCCCTCATTGCTAAATTACTCCATAGATTGATCTTGGTGTTGCGTAGAAAATTTTGAATTTCTGTTGCGTTCCCCAACAGTCTCCTAGATTGGTTAGGTGTCACTTGGGAGCCTCCGACAAGATTGTGGAGTTGAACCAAGGAGTTTGTAACGGCAAGGAGATCGCCTACTTCGTGAAGATCTACCTTATTGAGGCAAGTCTTTCGTGAGCGATGGCCATGGTGGGATAGACAAGGTTGCTTCTTCGTGGACCCTTCGTGGGTGGAGCCCTCCGTGGACTCGCACAGTCGTTACCTTCCATGGGTTGAAGTTTCCATCAACGTGGATGTATGATAGCACCACCCATCAGAACTACGCAAAAAACATCCGTGTCTCCAATTGCGTTTGCACACTCCAAACCCTTCCCTTTACATTCTTGCAAGTTGCATGCTTTACTTTCCGCTGCTTATATACTCTTTGCATGCTTGCATGAATTGTGTTAAGATTGCTTGACTTGTGCTAAGTTGATAAAATCTGCGAAGAACGAAAATTGGGAAAAGGTTAAGTTTTTATTTGGTCAAGTAGTCTAATCACCCCCCTCTATACATACTTTCGATCCTACAATTGGCATCAGAGCTTTGATCTCCATTTGCCTTGATTTCCATAGCTTTTGGTGATCATAGCCTTGGTTTCACAACCTAGGAGAGTATGGCGTCTAGCGAGGGAAATTACCACCGTAGAGGTCCTTACTTTGATGGTACAAATTTTGCTAGTTGGAAGCATAAGATGAAAATGCCTATTCTTGGACATAACCCCGCCGTTTGGGCTATTGTGTGTATGATCTTGCAAGGTGAATTCTTCGATGGGACAGAACTGAACCGTGAAGCTACCGCGGAAGAATTGAAGATGCTGCAATACAACACTCAAGCTTGTAATATCCTCTTCAACGGATTGTGTCCCGAAGAATTCAACAAAATCAGCCACCTTGAGAATGCAAAGAAAATTTGGGATACTTTGATTGATATGCACGAAGGTACCGACTCCGTCAAGGAATCCAAATTGGATGTGCTTCAAAGTCAACTTGACAAGTTCAAAATGAAGGATGGTGAAGGTGTCACTGAAATGTACTCTAGGCTTGCTCTCATCACAAATGAGGTTGCCGGCTTAGGAAGTTAAGATATGACCGATAAATTCATCATCAAGAAGATCCTAAGAGCCTTGGATGGAAAATATGATACCGTGTGCACATTGATCCAAGTGATGCCCAATTACAAAGATCTCAAGCCAACGGAAGTCATTGGAAGAATTGTTGCTCATGAGATGTCACTCAAAGATAAGGAAGAGCTTCACAACAAGTCAAGTGGTGCTTACAAAGCCTCATGTGATGCTCCTACATCATCAAGCGAGAAACAAACCTTCAATGAGGAACTGAGCCTAATGGTGAAAAACTTCAACAAGTTCTACAAGAGTAGAAGCAAGGAAAGAAGCTCCAATTCAAGGTCCTACAATGACAAAAGATCTTCGAGTTGTGAACGTAATTGCTACAATTATGGAAGACCCAGACACTACTCCAATGAGTGTACGGCTCCTTACAAAAGGAGAGAAGATTCACCTAAAAGAAGAAGTAGAAGAGAAGAATCACCACCAAGAGAGAGAAGGAGTAGAGATGATCGTTATGAATGAAGAACCTCCCGGAGAAGCAAGGATTCGGAAAGGAAGGACAAATCATCAAAGAGCTACACAAAGCGAAGACATCAAGCTCATGTTGGTGAATGGGTATCCGGCTCCGACTCCGACCATCACTCCGAGAGAAGCTATCACTCCGACTCCGAATATACTCAAGATGAAGGTGTTGCCGGTCTAGCACTTGTGTCAACCAACTCCTACAACATATTTGACTCACCAAATGAAGGAATTGGAAGATGCTTCATGGGTAAAGGCCCAAAGGTATCACACCCTGAGTATGTTGATTTCAATAGTGATGAAGATAACTTGTTAGGTGATGATAATTTACTTGTTGACAACTCTAGTGATGAACACTATGATGAAACATCAATTAATCATGCTAATCAAGATAAAACGAATGACAATGATAAGGAGAAGATTGAGCGCCTAACTAAAGAACTAAACACTCTTAAGTTAGCTCATGAAACTACCTTGGAAGATCATCGAGAACTTTTAAAGACTCATGAGAAGTTACATTTGAAAAGCTCAACCTTGAGCAAGAACATGAGTTTTTAAGGGCAATCAATGATGATCTTCGCAAGAAAAGTTCTTCTTACATTGCCAAGCGCTTACTCTTATCTACTTACATGCCTCAAGTAAAATCTAGCAACAATAGTAAGAAAGATTCTTCTTCTAGTTGTAACAATAATCATGCTAAATCCAATGTTTTTGCTTCTAGTAGTTCTCTTGATTCCACTAATGATTCTCTTAGCCAAGTTACACTTGAGCAAGAAAATAGCCTATTTAAGGGAACTATAGAGAAAGGTGTCTACAAGAGCCTTGCCGAAAGTAAGCAATTTGAGGAAATTGTACGCAAGCAAGGAAGGCACCGGAAGAATCAAGGTGTTGGTTTTGAATGAAAGTTCAATGCCAATGGATCTGAGTGGGAAGAAGATCAATACCCAAGACAAAGTTTGTTCCCCAACAAGAGAAGTGTGATCCTACTTCTTTGCAAGGAACACAAGCTCAAGATGATCTTCCACCACAAGACCACAAGCAAAAAGGGAAGGACAAGATTCAAGAGGAGATTGATGCATTTGAAGAAGCTCCCAAGGCCTTGGTCAAGTGGGTTCCCAAGACTACATCAAGTTCTACTTCATCAAGTTCCACTACAACCCCAAGGATTCCCATCAAGATGATGTGGATCCCAAAGAAGAAGGACTGGAGAGTTCTTGAGGGTGACTCCGCCAATATACCTCACTCATATCTTTTTGGCAAGGACAACTGCAATCTACTTCCACATCTTGCACTAGTTCAAGGAGTCACAAACCCTCTTGTTGGTAAGACAAGGGACAAGGTAACCTAATGCTTTCATGGACATCATCCTGTGTGTGCATGACTCTATCTCTATGGATATCCTTGTTGGTTCCTTGTGGGACTAACCCGTGTAGGTACTGAAAGTGCAACTCACTCCAATGGATTGCTCCAAATGATCTACAACAACATTGAGCATCCACATCTTCAACACCTACATGAAGTCATCATCGACAAAACCCAAGGTTAGTTCATCCCTCTTAAGGGGGGATCTCACATCTAGGGGGAGCTTTACTCTAATCAATTGAGCTAAAGCAACTCTAATGATGTGAACACAACAATGCTTTATGTAAAAGTGGTAACCCCACTTGTGCTTAAACGATGAGTATGACCTATGATCAAATATTCTCATTTGACTCCTAAGTCAATATGCTCATATATAGATGACCTAGTCATCGCCAATTGCTTGATAGATGCTAGAGTGTTTGTGCATGCTTCAACACATATTTCATTTGCCATTTTATTGTGTGAACATGTTGATTGCATATTTTACTCATTCGAGGAGATCCATTTGTTGCTTTGATTGTTTGCCTTTTCTCTTTTGCCAAATGGATGGACAAGAATGCCTAAGAACTCCCTCTAGCTATCTATGCTTTTCTCATCTCAAACTCTATTCATGCTACATCACAAAGTTTAATCAAGTCAGATTCGAACCACTCTGACTTAAACTTCTAAAACCTCTTGTGCATTTCGGTCTGACCGAGACATCCATTTCGGTCAAACCGAGTTCACTAAGTTGATCTAGGTTTTCATCTCGGTGCAACCGATTTGAACACTTCGGTCACACTGAGTTGCAGCAGCCACTTTCGATTCTACAATCTCTGTGCCACCGAGTTGTTTCACTCGGTCACACCGACAGGGTCGGGATATATAAACCCACAGGTGAGATTTTGGAAATTACTTCAAATCCCCTCAGCCCGCGCGTGTCCTGCTCTGCCTCCTCGGGTCTCCAGATCGTCTCCTTGCCGCCAGCGACCTCCCGCCGCTGGTTTCCATCGTTGCCAATGGAAATCTGCTCCGCCGTTGTCGCCGTAGTGAACCTCCGCCGAACTAGAGTATGGGTTTGACTCTTTGTGCTATTCCTTTAACTCCGATTCATAGCACATTGCTTTGCCATGATCTTTACCACGTATGCAAACGATCTATCCACTAAAAAACCTCCTTAGATTAGATTTGATTTGAAAATTTAGGGTTAGATCTCCGCCAAACTCATCTCAGACCGATTGTGTTGTAGAAATCGGTCTCACCGATTTGGCTTAGGCCATTGCACATGCGCTTTTTGGCCTGACCGAAAACTGTAAATCGGTGTGACCGAGTTCGATTCTCTGTGAAACCTAGCAATCTCGGTGCCACCGAACTGTGACTCGGTCTGACCGAGCTCACTAGTTTAGGTTCCAAAAGTTGCTTCGGTATCACCGAGTTTATCAAATCGGTAGCTCTGAAATGCTTTCTGTGGAGAACTAAAGCTAAGTTTTTAAGTCATCTGTTTTCCAAAACCTCTGCACTTTGTGATGCTCATCCACTCTACCTCATCTACATCTGTTCACAGGGTCTGCTGTCAGTGTGTTTGCATGCAAGATGTCTGACCAGAGTGGTAGTCAAAACAAATCTGAAGAACGAGTGCAATTGAGTGAGGGTTCAGATCCCTCAAGCAACCATGATGAGGGCAACAGGAGCACACCTAGTAACTTGCCCAAGGCAGCCACCAGGACAAGGAAGAAGAGAACCTCAGACTCTAAGGATGAGGACTATGTGGTTGTTAAGGATGAAGCCACCTCACAGAAGAAAGTCTTGAAGAAAGAGTATGGCACAACTGCCGCAACAAAACTAGGCTTGAACAAGAAGGCACCTGCCAGAAGAATCCCAATGTCAAAGCCAAGAACGGTTGCAACAGGAGAAACAATGAAATTCACCATAGAATCTGAAGATGGTGAAGCAGCAGGAGATGACAAGAAGAAGAAGAGGGCAAGAACCACAATTGCAAAAGGTCTTGGCAAGCCCTCAATGATGAGAGATTCTGAAGAAGAAGAGGAGCATGCTCCAGCACCCAAAGCTCAAAATCTTATGGGAGATGCAATCAAGTCAGGGGCTGCAACATCAAAGCCCAAGACTGCTCCCAAAGCTCAAGCTCAGAAGCCCCCAAAGCCCAAGAGAACACCAGAAGTATTCCTGCAAAAGAGAAGAACAAGGCCCTAGTGCCTCAAGATGAAGAAGAGGATGATGATTCTCTTATTTTGAGAAGATTGAAGCCCCAAATTCCAGACCACAATGATGGTCATCCACTGGCTGAGGACATGCACATCAGAAAAGATGCTGGACTGAGATTGTGGAGACAGTCTGATCCCTATGCTGTGAGAAGGAGGACTGCAGTTGACTACAGATTTCATACAAAAGAACAACAAGATTTCTATGAGACCATTCTGCTTGACAAGAAGCCAATGGTACGTGACATGAGATGGGTTGATTGGTAATACATCAAGGGAAATGAAGATCACTTCGCAGGTGTACATGACAGCTTCAAGGCTTGTGGAGTTGACAAATTTGTTGGGCAGAAGCTCACAAAATGGAATGATGAGCTTATACTGCAATTTTACTCCACTGCTCATTTCTATCGAGATGGGAGGATAGTTTGGATGTCAGAAGGTACTACATACCAATCAACTATTGATGAATGGGCCAAGTTGATCAATGCCCCAGAAGATCATGAAGATGACTTGGACATGTATGCCAAGAAGAAGAAAGACCACAACTCCATGGAAAACATGTACAAAGAGATCCCTGATAAAGCTTTGGAGACACACAAGCTTGGATCTGTACACTATCTGTTGTCTGGTCTGCCTACCATGAACACCATCCTAAGGCACACTTTGCTACCCAAGTCAGGAGATCATAAGATGATTAGAGGACACTCAATCAACTTGCTGCACATTTTTGATGTCCCTCAAAAGTTCAAGGTCATGAGTCTGATTGTAGAGACAATCAAGAGGACAGCTGCTGACCAGAAGAGATCTTGTGGGTATGCTCCCCACATTCAGGTGCTCATCAACTCCAAGATGGGCACAGGCACATACTTGTTGGACAAGGAGCATCTACCCCTATATCCAGAATTTGAAGACAACAATTGTGATGGATGAGAATGAACCTTCTTCAGTGCAAGCACAAGAGAAAAAAGACAAAGCATAGGCTGAGAAAGCTGCCAAGATGCCAAGTGTAGAAGAGGCATCTCAAGTTTTTCTGAAGAGCAAGTAAGATCAGCTGGGATATCTAATCCAATCAACCTTGAGGATTGAGAAGGGCTTGGCCACCCTGACTCAAAATCAGGAGAGTTTGGAGAGGATCATTGAACATAAATTCTATGATCTTATGTCAAGGTTATTCAGATATAAACAACAGTTGAGCAGCTCCAGGAGGAACCAGAAGGGAGGAAAGGGAAGGCAACTACTGATGCTTTTCAGCGAGTGCCTAGAGGACAGAGGTCTGCTGCAGTGTCTGTACCTGATACAAGAGCAACAACATCAACACCAGCAGCCACAGCTTCAGTGTCACCTCTAGCAGCCACTCCACCAGCTCCAACTACATCAATTGATGCCTTCGTCCTTGGAGTTCTATCTACACCACCTCCTGAAGACCAAGCCTAAGAGACGCATATCACTATGCATATTTTTAACTTTTTGGTAACTTGTTGCCAAAGGGGGAGAAATATGTATAGATCATAGTCTTCGAGAGAGAGGGTGTTGTTTTTGTCTCTCTTTGCACTTTATTCGCTTGATACTTTATTGTGTGTTTGCTTGACACTTTATGTCCTTGTGTGAGATACTTGTATGATCATGTGATTGATCATATGCTACTTTAATGCTTGCTTGGATGATGTTATCTTTTATATCCCTATATGATCATTTGCTTTGCTTGGTGATGAGTGCATGCTTTTAGTTTATATCATTTTGAGCGCTCCACCAAGATGTATGTGACATGGAAGAGTAACCCATGATCCTAATTGAGGGAGTCCTGGACTAGGGGGTGTCCGGATAGCCGGACTATCATCATCGGCCGGACTCCAAGACTATGAAGATAAAAGATTGAAGACTTCGTCCCGTGTCCGGATGGGACTTTCCTTGGCATGAAAGGCAAGCTTGGCGATACGGATATGTAGATCTCCTACCATTGTAACCGACTCTGTGTAACCCTATCCCTCTCCGGTGTCTATATAAATCGGAGGGTTTTTAGTCCGTAGGACGAACAACCATTACAACAATCATACCATAGGCTAGCTTCTAGGGTTTAGCCTCCTTGATCTCGTGGTAGATCTACTCTTGTACTACCCATATCATCAATATCAATCAAGCAGGAGTAGGGTTCTACCTCCATCGAGAGGGCTCGAACCTAGGTAAAAACATCGTGTCCCTTGTCTCCTGTTACCATCCGCCTAGACGCATTCGGGACCCCTACCGAGATCCGCCGGTTTTGACACCGACATTGGTGCTTTCATTGAGAGTTCCTCCGTCGCGTCACCGATAGGCTTCATGGCTTCTTCAATCAACAACAACGCAGTCTAGGGTGAGAATTTTCTCCCGGACAGATCTTCGTGTTCGGCGGCTTTGCATCGCGGCCAATTCACTTGGCCATCCGAGCAGATCGAAGCTACGCCCGCCATCAGTCGATTTGGAAGCTGAACTTCACGGTGACATCCACGGAGACTTGATCTTCGATGGATTCGAGCCACGCCGAAGCGTGCCGCCTTGTCACGATGGGCATGATTTAGCTCGCCACGGACAAGACCTTTTGAGGTCAAGACACGAATCCGCTCCGACCCATAGTTCGGAGCCGATCGCGCAGATCGAGGACAGGTGGCTGGACACTGCCTCGAGAGCTGCAACTTCTACGGTGATGGAGCCGAATACCGACCTTGTCCTTTGCAAAGCTCGTGACTCTGAGGTGCCGGACTCCTTGCCGGACTCCGAACCTCCCGCGCCCCTGCCAATCGAATCCGATTAGGCGCCGACCATGGAGTTCACCGCTGCGGACATCTTTTAGCACTCACCCTTTGGCGACATCCTGAATTCGCTAAAGTATCTCTCGCTATCGAGAGCCTCGCCGATCAAGCGGTCGATGGTTGGGACGCGACGACGAAGAAATTCAAAGCCCACCCACCACCCACTTTCTAGCCACTGTCGACGATCTAACCGACATGCTACACTACGACTCCGAAGACATCGACGGTATGGACGACGATGCCGGAGACGATCAAGAACCAGCGCCTACGGAGCACTGGAAGCCCACCTCAACTCATGATGTATATATGGTGGACACCCTAAAAGGGAGCGATAACGAGGAACAATGGGACGCGGCGAAGGATAATTCCCCCGAAAAACAACCAAAACGGCGACGCAAGCGCCGCCCCAAGTCCCGCCTCGATAACAACAGCACCCATAATGACCCAGCCATAGAGCAGGGCAAACCAAAGGCTATTTAACATGCAACCAAGAAACCATCCGAACAGATGAATCGGATAATCAACTCATCCTCGGCGAAAACAATAGTCCAGACGATCTCACACCGGACACACCACCGGAGCATAAGAACCTTCGAAAAAGGCTTGTCGCCACTGCAAGAAGTTTGAAGAAGGAGAAACGGAAGCTCAAAACAGCGGAAGACATACTCAAAATGAGATGGAGGAAAGTACTCAAGACCGCGGACAAATATGGCAATAGCCACCAAACAAAGAGCTACCCGAAGCGCAAGCTGCTGCCAGAATTGATGAGGAGGCCGAGAGCCCCACAATCAAAGCAAAGAGGCCGCCCTAGCCGGATAGGCGACAGAGACGACAGCCAAGAGCGGCAAGCGGCAAGCACATAAGCCGCACATGACACGATAAAGATCCTCATAAACGGATGGCCCGGTCAGTCCATTTATGGGCCAAAGAAGAGGGCCCTGTGAAGGAACACAACACGCCGAGTGTTCAAGATAACAAAGACACCTAAATACAGGGGCGCCGCACACCCACTATGTTTCACCGATGAGGTGCTGGATCATGAATTCCCAGCAGGGTTCAAGCCCATAAACATAGAGGCATACGACGGAACAACAAACCCCGGAGTCTGGATTGAGGATTACATCCTGCACATACCCATGGCTAGAGGAGATGATCTCCATGCCATAAAATATCTACCCCTCAAGCTCAAAGGGCCAGCCCGGCATTGGCTCAAAAGCCTCCCAGAAAATACCATTGGAAGTTGGGAAGAGCTCGAGGACGCGTTTAGAGCAAATTTTTAGGGGACTTATGTCCGCCCTCCAGATGTAGACGATTTAAGTCACATAACTCAACAGCCCGGAGAGTCAGCGCGCAAATTCTGGAACAGTTTCCTTACCAAAAAGAACCAATAGTCGACTGTCCGGACGCCGAAGCCTTAGCAGCTTTTAAACATAATGTCCGAGACAAATGGCTCGCCAGACACCTCGGCCAAGAGAAGCCGAGAACAATGGCCGCGCTAACAAGCCTCATGACCCGCTTTTGTGCGGGGGAAGATAGCTGGCTAGCAAGATGCAGCACCAGCAACCCGAGTACATCCGAGATCAGAGATGGAAATGGAAAATCACGACGCAGAAAGGACCAGCGCCAAAATAAAGAAAAAAGCCCAAAGAACACGGCGGTCAACGCCGGATTCAAAAGCTCATGTCGAACAATAAAACACGCCTCTTAAGGACAATAAAGGACGAGCTATCCAACCTCAACAAAATTTTGGATCGGATATGTCAAATCCACAAGATTCGGGAAGCTCGCAAACCACACCCACCGAGATTGTTGGGTTTTCAAACAGTCCGCCGACTCAACGCTGAACACAAGGGGCTCGACGCGCAAGCGAGGATGACGACGAACCCCACCAGCAGAGCGCCGAAAACAAAAGACTTTCCCACAAGAAGTCAAAACAAGAAACTCACTTCATGTGATAATACGGAAAAAAAGTCGGCACCCGCCAAAGTAGGTGTCGCACGGTCCACCCCAATGAACCTCGAGATTGGATGTCAAAACCAATTACTTTCACCACTTGGACTATTCCGTAGTATTCAAACGCAGGATGGACTGCTCTGATATTGGATCCTATAATCGACGGACTACAATTTACACAAGTCCTAATGGATGGCGGCAGTGATTTAAACCTGCTATATCCGGACACAATCCGCAAGTTGGGGGTAGACCTTACTAAAATTCGACATAGCCGCACTTCCTTTCAAGGAGTGACGCCAGGCCCTTACGCCAAGTGCACGGGCTCCTTACTACTAGAAGTTGTGTTCGGGTCACCCGACAACTTCCATCGCGAAAAGCTAATCTTTCATGTCGCCCCATTCAAAAGTAGCCATCAAGCACTATTGGGACGTGAAGCTTTTGTCCGCTTTAACGCAATACCACACTACGCGTCTCTTACACTTAAAATGCCCGGTCCACGCGGCATCATCTCATTAAAAGGTCGTTCAAGACCCCGGACACGGCTAGACGAGTCCGGCATAAATAAGCTAGGGGCTCCCTAGCCGCACACCCCTTTACAAGGGGCTGTGCGTATGAGCAATAAGGAGCCAATAAAAGCTCAACTTTATTCATGCTTTGTTTTAAATACATTTTTGACACGATTCCTTTTCAAACTAAGTTCCTCTCTTTTACAGATGAACAGCGTGTTACACCCGTCCAGGATACAGCACAACGGAGACACAGGCGCAGACGTGCAGTAGGGACCCGTTGCAAGGATTCTTTTCAAATTAAGACCCTGCATAAACCTTTTTTACTGTCTCTTGTTGCTATACATCCCCTGGTTTCTCATCATAACCAGAGAGGAGGCTGACGTTTTGGCATCGGCCGCGTCAGAGGACCTTGCGTGTACCTGGACACTAGGGGCTTAGGGCATTGATCTTCCGTCATCATAAAGACCGAACACCTCGTGGAGTGTTCGCGCCTCGAGTTAGGCCTTATATGCATCAACTCCAATCATGTCTTTGGTCAAATGTTGGGTTTTCCTGCCCTCCTGTTTTTTTGCCTTACATTTCATATCATCGCTAACGCGGCACTGGAGAACTATCGCGATTGTGCCCGGTTCGCCGGGTGAGCACCTCAAGAGAGAAAGCCAAAACCGATCGTCATGATGTAGCGGAGACTGGTCAACCACTCGATCAACCTCTCGAATGTTTAGAATTCTCCGCTTTGACGAAGGACTGTTTCGGTCAGCACACACGCCCCAAATACTGAAGAGCGCGGTGCCCCTAGGGGCTATATCGTAGCCCCACCTTCAACTCCTATGGCTAAGTGAAAGTGATAAAGCATTATAGTCCGGTTGCCTCGCTTCCTATGCTACCACCTCCGCCACAGACCAAGACGTTGATTAAGTGTGAAAATGCGCAATTTACACACCCCCGCACTATGTGCGTAATAAGTCAAGACTGCCATCTTTCAGGGTTATACACAAGTATACATTAACGGCCGCACAGGAGATATTTCAATACTTGAACGCACAAGTACAAAAAGCGCTTATATTGTAAACATCGTTTTACAAACCATAAAGTTCATTTAAACATGACATTTTTGAGCACTGCGACTCTATTACACGAGAACCACGCAGAACCTCCCCAAAATAGTGCTCGGCGGGTAACCGGCTCTCGTCCAAACCCTGGGTCGCAACAGCGGTGGCATCCATCTCCGTCCAGTATGTCTTCACACGGGCGAGGGCCATCCGGGCACCCTCTATGCAGGCCGACCGCTTCATCGCCTTGATATGCGGCACCGCCCCAAGGAATTGCTGCAATAAGCCAAAATAACTCTTCGGCTTGGGCCTATCCGGCCATACATGAGCCACGATATCCGTCATGGCAAGTCCGCACAATCTATTTAGCTCAGCCCACTCAGCCAACCGATCAGTCAACGGAAGTGAACGCTCCGGACTATGGAACTGAGACCAAAAAAGCTCTTCCGTCTCGTGGTCCTTTTGACTTCGGAAGTGCACAATAGCATCTGCCGCACTCGCCGCTAAGTCCATATAAGGATCCTCCGGACCCCACAGCTGGCCAAGCTGAGCGTACTTCGGATCCGTAAACCTCCTGCGCAGCAGAAAGGGCTTGCCAGCCACAATATCTCCGGCCTGGCGCAGCTCCTCCTTTATAGCCCTCATCGCAGAACGAGCATCCTTGGCTTCAGCGGTGGCCTTCCTCAGGCCTTCTTGCTCCGCTCGGCGTTCTTTTTCAAGAACCTCATTGCGGTCGGTAACATCTTTCAACTTCACGGCCATTTGGGCCATCTCCTCCCTGCTTCGGCAGTGAGCAGCCCTTTCGGCTTCTAGCTCTTCGGCCGCCCTCGAGGCAGCCGCATCACTCCTTCTGGCCTGCTCCTTGGCTCGAGCAAGTTCTGCCCGAAGACTCTCCACAGCAGCGGCACCATCTGCATTGAGCATACATGTTGTATGGAGTGGGCTTCAGCTCCCTTACTAGGTGACCACAGAGAAAAAACTTACCTTGTGACTCGTCAAGTCGCTTATTGACCAGCGCGATGTCCGTGATCCATTAACGCCGAAGTTGCCGCTTAGTTCGGCAACCCCATCAGTCCGGCTGGCCACCGGACTATCCGCCACCAGATAGGAAAGGCGAAAATCAATACTGCGATTTTGATCTCTCGACGCCGTCGCTCTCGACAGCCTACCGAGTCCTGTGGGCTACTATCTACAGGTATGCGACTTTATGTGTAAAACTGTCAACAGTATGTCATTTTACGTACCTCAAACCCCGCCAAAGAAGCTTCGACGGCATTATGCAACCGCCTTGGTGGATTTAAATTCTTCCAATCACCATACTAATCAACGACGGTGACCTTCTCGAGATAGACGCCTCTCTCAAGCAGATCCTTCAGCTCCCGGCCGCACACCACCGGTGCCGAACTCTCCGCCCGCGGACTCGGGATACCCTCCGCGATGACACCTCGGGTTCGTCCGCCCTGCCCGATGGTGCGGCAGATGGAGGCGTCTCGCTTTCACCATCTCCCGACGAAGGTCCCCCGAAGACGAGCTCAGCTGAGAAGGACGGAGATCCGAACTACAAGGTAAAAACTTCGGTTATCCTCAGAAGCAAACATAGGGATATCTCTTATTATAGAACCCCCCCCTTTTTCTACTTACGGCTCGCTGGAGGGCTGATTCCTTAGGGGAGATAGTGCGGCCGGGGCCTCCCCGGACGCAGGACCCTCTGGTGAAGATCTCTTCCCCCGCTTCGAGGCCTTGGCCTCCGGGTTTTCGGAAGCGGTCCTCTTCTCCCCTTGGAAGGAGGGATTCTCGATTCCCCCTTTCTCCAAAGCCTCCTTGGTAGAGGCGGTAGTGTCCCTGTTCCCCCCTTTGCCTTCCTCTGAAGGCGCAACCTTCAGCATCCTCGACCAAAGACGGGATCCGCATGGTCTCCGGAGGGGGCCAACACCAGACGGGCCATTGCGCTTATCCACTCCTATTCAAGAGACGATGGGTTAAAAGGCAAATTCAAGAAGGCGCAAACAAACAGTGTGTCCAGACGCAGGGCCACCTACCTGAGCATCCGGCGATTGCAACTTAGGCCGAATCTCGGTCAATTCCGACACATCTCTTGTGATCCAAGAACAATTTATACATCTCCACGGTGTCGCACCCATGAAGTGTTGGAGAGCTCGCGGCCCCTCGGGATTGAACTCCCACGCAGAGGAGGGGTGACGCTTGCGGCGGAGGCGCCAATCAGCATAACTCGCATCACTACGACCAGATTGATCTCCCTCTCCGGAGGTCTCGAATCCGCCCCGCAATAGGGGTACGCCCTTGACGGCCCCAGCTTGAGCCCTTGGTCGACCCATGACATCACCACCGTGGAGGGCCCGAAGGAAGATGGGCGGCGGCTTCACTGCTGCCCACGGGAGCGGTTATGTAGAACCACTCCTGCTACCACAAGCCGAGCTCCTCCCGAAAGAGCCCTCGGGCCATGGAGCGCCGGCCCTTCGCATAAACCGCCCGCTGCACTCTACTTGACGCCCCTCGATCATCTTCGGCTCCACGTCGAAGGTCTTAAGCCACAAGCCGAAGTGAGGGTAATGCGGAGGAAGGCTTCGCAGACGACAATGAATGATGAGATATGGAGGATGGACTCCGGAGCCAAGTCATGGAATTCCAACCCATAGTAAAACATGAGCCCTCTCACAAAAGGATCCATCGGGAAGCCTAAACCCCGACAGAGGTGGGACACAAACACGACATTCTCGCCGGGCTCGGGGGTGGGAATGACTTGCCCTTTGGCGGGCAACCTATGCGAAATCTCGTAAGTCAGGTACTTGGCTTCTCGCAACTTTAGCACGTCCTCTTCCGTGACGGAGGAGGGCATCCACCGCCCTCAGAGGTCGGAGCCGACATTGTTGAAGGTCCAAGCGCCAACTGGGGCTCGGGTGTTGGAACTCAAGGCGAGGAGTAGATTCGATTGAGGATTGAAGAAAAGAAACGAGCCTTGGTCCCATTATAAAGAGGGAGAATACCAAGAGCCATCCCTGTGACCGTTCGGGACTCGCCTCCGGTAGAGGGGGCGTGGCAACAGGCACGGTTGGGTTACCCATGTTCGTATTGATGGGAATCCCAGAATAAGGGGAACACGATCTCTGCTTCGACAAGATGTGCCAACGAAACCGCTTCGCTAAACGCGCTGAGGTGGTATAATAAAAAACGATTCAAGTAAAGGCTTGGTGATGGTGTGACATCATGCCACGAAAAACGTCAGCAGATTGAACTTGTGTACATATTATTCTCTCTACGGTGGAATGTGGAATTTATTTTGCAGAGCCGGACACTATCCTGGTGTTCACAATCTTCTATGAATTATTCGGAGGAGGAACCCGCCTTGCAATGCCGAACAATATGCGCGTCGGACTCATCGTCATTGAAGCCTGGTTTAGGGGCTACTGAGGGAGTCCTGGACTAGGGGGTGTCCGGATAGCCGGACTATCGTCATTGGCCGGACTCCAAGACTATGAAGATACAAGATTGAAGACTTCGTCCCGTGTCCGGATGGGACTTTCCTTGTCATGGAAGGCAAGCTTGGCGATACGGATATGTAGATCTCCTACCATTCTAACCGACTGTGTAACCCTAGCCCTCTCCGGTGTCTATATAAACCGGAGGGTTTTTAGTCCGTAGGACGAACAACCATTACAACAATCATACCATAGGCTAGCTTCTAGGGTTTAGCCTCCTTGATCTCGTGGTAGATCTACTCTTGTACTACCTATATCATCAATATCAATCAAGCAGGAGTAGGGTTTTACCTCCATCGAGAGGGCCCGAACCTGGGTAAAAACATCGTGTCCCTTGTCTCCTGTTACCATCCGCCTAGACGCACAGTTCGGGACCCCCTACCCGAGATCCGCCGGTTTTGACACCGACACTAATCGATTGTGCATTTGCATTCAAAAGCAGATCTTAAATAATGCACAAATTTAGGGGGAGCTCTTGCTTATCACATACTTCTCGAAGCGACAATGTATTTCAATCTTATTATCATTTCTCGAAGCTTTGATCTATATGTTGTCATCAATTACCAAAAAGGGGGAGATTGAAAGTGCAACTATCCCTGGGTGGTTTTGGTAATTACTAACAACATATAGCTCATTGAACTAATGATATTTCAAGTTAAATATTTCAGGAAAGTTCAATGATTGGCATGGCATGGATTAGGATTGTGGACCCCTCAAAATGCTAAGGACAAAGGATTGGCTCAAGCTCATAGCTCAGGACTCTACATTTTCTGTTTCAGTGATCCAAGATCACATTGAGTCTATAGGAAAGCCAATACTATTAAAAGGGGATGAGGTGTTGCTTAATGAGTTTCTTGCTCAAAATGCTTAGTGATATGCTCCAAAGCCCTCAACCACTTTCTCACATCCACATATGTCCCAAAACAAAAGTCAAACTCGGCCCCACCAATTTGATCTATCCGGCGCCACCGAGTTCACTTGACATAGCCACTGCCAGAAACCCTGGTCACTTCGGTCTCACCGATGGTGATCTCGGTCTCACCGAGATGGGGTTGCAAACTCTCTGTTTCCCTTCGTAACGTTTCGGTCTAACCGAGATGAGCGATCAGTCCCATCGAGTCTGCAATGCAAACTCTTTGTTTCCTTTTCGTAACGCTTCGGTCCCACCGAGACAAGCGAATCGGTCCCACCGAGTTTGCCTGACCAACTCTCTGGTTAGCTTATTACCAAAGTCGGTCCCATCGAGTTTGTGTAATCGTTCAAATCGAGATTATGTTATGCCCTAACCCTAATGATATCGGTCCCACCGAAATTGCCTAACGGTCACATTATGTGATGGATCGGTCCGACCGAGTTTTCTGATCCGGTCCCACCGAGTTTGGTATATTGTGTGTAACGGTTAGATTTTGTGTGGAGGCTATATATACCCCTCCACCCTCTCCTCATTCGTGAGGAAAGCCATCAAAACGTGCCTACACTTCCATTACTCATTTTCTAAGAGAGAGCCACCTACTCATGTCTTGAGACCAAGATATTCCGATCCAACTATATGAATCTTGATCTCTAGCCTTCCCCAAGTTGCTTTCCACTCACATCATCTTTCCACGAAATCCAATCCTATGAGAGTGAGTTGAGTGTTGGGGAGACTATCATTTGAACCACAAGAGCGAGGAGTTCATCATCAACACACCATCTATTACCTTTTGGAGAGTGGTGTCTCCTAGATTGGTTAGGTGTCACTTGGGAGCCTCCGACAAGATTGTGGAGTTGAACCAAGGAGTTTGTAAGGGCAAGGAGATCGCCTACTTCGTGAAGATCTACCCTAGTGAGGCAAGTCCTTCATGGGTGATGGTCATGGTGGGATAGACAAGGTTGCTTCTTCATGGACCCTGATACGTCTCCAATGTATCTATAATTTATGAAGTATTCATGCTATTATATTATCCACCTATGATGTTTTATATGCATTTATATGTCATTTTATATGATTCTTGGGACTAACCTATTAGCCTAGAGCCCAGCGCTAGTTTCTGTTTTCTCCTTGTTTTAGTGTTTTACAGAAAGGGGATACCAAACGGAGTCCAATTGACGTGCCAATTTTTGAGGATTTTTTCTGGACCAAAAGAAGACCACGGAGCATTGGAGTTGGGCCAGAGGAGTCCCGGACTGCCCACGAGAGTGGGGGGCGCCCCCCCTAGGGTGCGTCCCCCTATCTCGTGGACAGCCTGGAGGCCCCCTTGACGTGAAACCAACGCCAAAAATTCCTATAAATACAGAAACCTTTGGGAATTAACTTAGATCAGAAGTTCCGCCGCCGCAAGCCTCTGTAGCCACGAGAAATCAATCTAGGCCCTCTCCGGCACCCTGCCGGAGGGGGACATCATCACCGGAGGCTATGTAGGAGGATCTCGGAGGGGCCATCATCGCCATGAAGGCCAAGGACCAGAGGGGCAAAGCCATGGAGGAGGAAGCACAAGGGGGAGAACCTCTCCTCCTCTCTCTTGGTGGCACCGGAGTGCCATCGGGAGGGGAATCATCGCCACGGTGATCGTCCTCATCAACATCACCATCATCTTCATCCTCATCTCTTTTACGCAGTCCACTCTCCCGCACCCTGCTGTAATCCCTACTTGAACATGGTGCTTTATGCTACATATTATGATCCAATGATGTGTTGCCATCTTATGATGTTTTGAGTAGATATCTTTTGTCTTTGAGTTGATTGATGATCTATATTGGTACGAGTTGTATGTTTTATTTTGGTGCTGTCCTATGGTGCCCTCCGTGTCGCGCAAGCGTGAGGGATTCCCGCTGTAGGGTGTTGCAATACGTTCATGATTCGCTTATAGTGGGTTGCTAGAGTGACAGAAGCTTAAACCCGAGTAAGGGGGTTGTTGCGTATGGGATAAAAGGGGACTTGATGCTTTAATGCTATGGTTGGGTTTTACCTTAATGAATCTTTAGTATTTGCTGATGCTTGCTAGAGTTCCAATCATAAGAGCATATGATCCAAGTAGGAAAAATATGTTAGTTTATGTCTCTCCCTCATATGAAATTGCAATGATGACTATCGATCTTGTTAACAATTGCTTAGGACAATTCCGCACACCGATCCACCATTATTCCACACTCGCTATTTATATTATTTAGTAATATATTCTAACTTTATGATAACATCACCTACTTTTATATTTTAGCTCTCCGATATCATACAAAGTTATCCTCTTTATACCCACAACACAGTTTTATTCTTGTTTCTAGTTGGAAGCAAACGTTCGGTGCACATAGAGTCGTATTAGTGGCAGATAGGGCTTGAGATAATATTGATCTTACCTTTGGCTCCTTGTGGGTTCGACACTCCATACTTATCACTTCCACCTTTGGGAATTGCTACGATGATTCCCTGCACTTGGGGATTATCAGACCCTTCGTGGGTGGAGCCCTCCATGGACTCGTGCAATCGTTACCCTTCGTGGGTTGAAGTCTCCATCAACGTGGATGTACGATAGCACCACCTATCGGAACCACGCCAAAAACATCTGTGTCTCCAATTGCGTTTGCACACTCCAAACCCATCCCTTTACATTCTTGCAAGTTGCATGCTTTACTTTCCGCTGCTTATATACTCTTTGCATGCTTGCATGAGTTGTGTTAAGATTGCTTGACTTGTGCTAAGTTGATACAATCTGCCAAGAACTAAAATTGGGAAAAGGTTAAGTTTTTATTTGGTCAAGTAGTCTAATCATCCCCCCTCCAGACATACTTTCAATCCTACACCTGTCTAGTCAAAACAGGATCCTGAGATAACTGCCATAGGGAATTTTCTATTTTGAGGGGGCTTTTAGCCTTCCAAATCCATCTGTAGTGACAACCGTTAAGAGGATTTTCTAGCCATGTATACATAGATTTAGTAGAAAATCTACCAGTTCCATTGAGCCCCCAGTACACCCAATCCCCCCTAAGCCCAATTGCATATCATTAATACTTGTCTTTCATGTCCTCCCATTGCCTCTGTAGGTCAGGAGTAAGCCTTCTCCTGAATCAGGTGTCAGTATCAACCAATTTAAATTCAGCAACAGTACAATCCTGATTGGTGCAAATATCCAGTAGCAAAGGATATCGGTCCTAGTGGGGGCTTGACCCATTAATGTAGTCTTTCCATACTCTGGTGAGATTTCCAGAGTCCATGTTGTTTTTTCTGAAGGAAATATGCCCTAGAGGCAATAATAAAGTTATTATTTATTTCCTCATATCATGATAAATGTTTATTATTCATGCTAGAATTGTATTAACCGGAAACATGATACATGTGTGAATACATAGACAAACATAACATCACTAGTATGCCTCTACTTGACTAGCTCATTAATCAAAGATGGTTATGTTTCCTAACCATGGACATGTGTTGTCATTTGATTAACAGGATCACACCATTAGGAGAATGATGTGATTGACATGACCCATTCCGTTAGCCTAGCACTTGATCGTTTAGTATATTGTTATTGCTTTCTTCATGACTTATACATGTTCCTGTAACTATGACATTATGCAACTCCCGTTTACCGAAGGAACACTTTGGGTACTACCAAACGTCACAACGTAACTGGGTGATTATAAAGGAGTACTACAAGTGTCTCCGAAGGTACATGTTGGGTTGGCGTATTTCGAGATTAGGTTTTGTCACTCCGATTGTCGGAGAGGTATCTCTAGGCCCTCTCGGTAATGCACATCACTATAAGCCTTGCAAGCAATGTAGCTAATGAGTTAGTTACGGAATGATGCATTACGTAACGAGTAAAGAGACTTGTCGGTAACGGGATTGAACTAGGTATTGGATACCGACGATTGAATCTCGGGCAAGTAACATACCGATGACAAAGGGAACAACATATGTTGTTATGCGGTTTGACCGATAAAGATCTTCGTAGAATATGTAGGAGCCAATATGGGCATCCAGGTTCCGCTATTGGTTATTGACCAAGAATAGTTCTAGGTCATGTCTACATAGTTCTCGAACCCGTAGGGTCCGCACGCTTAACATTACGATGACAGTTTTATTATGAGTTTATAAGTTTTGATGTACCGAAGTTTGTTCGGAGTCCTGGATGTGATCACGGACATGACGAGGAGTCTCGAAATGGTCGAGACATAAAGATTGATATATTGGACGACTATATTCGGACACCGGAAGTGTTCCGGGTGTTTTCGGAGAAAACCGGAGTGCGGGACGGTTACCGGACCCCCCCGGAGAAGTAATGGGCCTTATGGGCCTTAGTGGAGAGAGAGAGGGGCAGCCAGGATGGGCCACGCCCCCTCCCCCTCTGGTCCGAATTGGACTAGGAGAGGGGGCGCCCCCTCTTCCCTCTCCCTCTCCCCTTCCTTTCCCCCTCCTAGTAGGAGTAGGAAAGAGGGAGTCCTACTCCTACTAGGAGGAGGACTCCTCCTCCTTGGCGCACCCACAAGGGCCGGCCGGCCTCCCCCTTGCTCCTTCATATACGGGGGCAGGGGGCACCCTAGGACACACAAGTTGATCTACGTGATCGTTTCTTAGCCGTGTGCGGTGCCCCCCTCCACCATATTCCACCTCGGTCATATCGTCGCAGAGTTTAGGCGAAGCCCTGCGCCGGTAGAACATCATCATCGTCCTGCGCCGTCGTCTTGACGAACTCATCCCGACACTTTGCTGGATCGGAGTCCGGGATCGCCATCGAGCTGAACGTGTGCTGAACTCGGAGGTGCCGTACGTTCGGTACTTGGATCGGTTGGATCGTGAAGACGTACGACTACATCAACCGCGTTGTCATAACGCTTCCGCTTTCGGTCTACGAGGGTACGTGGACATACTCTCCCCTCTCGTTGCTATGCATCACCATGATCTTGCGTGTGCGTAGGATTTTTTTTGAAATTACTACGTTCCCCAACAGTGGCATCCGAGCCTGGTTTTATGCGTAGATGTCATATGCATGAGTAGAACACAAGTCAGTTGTGGGCGATACAAGTCATACTGCTTACCAGCATGTCATACTTTGGTTCAGCGGTATTTTGAGATGAAGCGGCCGGGACCGACATTACGCGTACGCTTACGCGAGACTGGTTTCACCATTACGAGCACTCGTGCTTAAAGGTGGCTGGCGGGTGTCTGTCTCTCTCACTTTAGCTGAATCGAGTGTGGCTACGCCCGGTCCTTGCGAAGGTTAAAACAACACTAACTTGACGAACTATCGTTGTGGTTTTGATGCGTAGGTAAGAACGGTTCTTGCTCAGCCCGTAGCAGCCACGTAAAATTTGCAACAACAAAGTAGAGGACGTCTAACTTGTTTTTGTAGGGCATGTTGTGATGTGATATGGTCAAGACGTGATGCTATATTTTATTGTATGAGATGATCATGTTTTGTAACCGGTTATCGGCAATCGGCGAGAGCCATATGGTTGTCGCTTTATTGTATGAAATGCAAACACCTCGTAATTGCTTTACTTTATCACTAAGCGGTAGCGATAGTCGAGAAGCAATAGATGGCGAACGACAACGATGCTACGATGGAGATCAAGGTGTCGCGCGGTGGCGATGGTGATCATGACGGTGCTTCAAAGATGGAGATCACAAGCACAAGATGATGATGGCCATATCATATCACTTATATTGATTGCATGTGATGTTTATCCTTTATGCATCTTATCTTGCTTTGATTGACGGTAGCATTTGAAGATGATCTCTCA
This sequence comes from Aegilops speltoides, assembly GCA_021437245.1. NCBI lineage: Eukaryota > Viridiplantae > Streptophyta > Magnoliopsida > Poales > Poaceae > Aegilops > Aegilops speltoides. The sequence continues at coordinate 442,557,725 of CM038147.1, forward strand.
CTAAATTATCAAGAAGTGTTCTCCCTGAGTATGCACCGTTGCGAAAGTTCTTCGTGCTTTGAGACACCACGTGATGATCGGGTGTGATAGGCTCTGCGTTCAAATACAACGGTGCAAAACAGTTGCACACGCGAATACTCAGTTAAACTTGACGAGCCTAGCATATAACAGATATGGCCTCGGAACACGGAGACCGAAGGTCAAGCGTGAATCATATAGTAGATATGATCAACATATTGATGTTCACCGTTGAAACTACTCCATCTCACGTGATGATTGGACATGGTGTAGTTGATATGGATCACATAATCACTTAGAGGATTAGAGGATGTCTATCTAAGTGGGAGTTCTTAAGTAATATGATTAATTGAACTTAAATTTATCATGAACTTAGTACTGATAGTATTTTGCTTGTCTATGTTTGTTGTAGATAGATGGCTCGTCTTTGTTGTTCCGTTGAATTTTAATGCGTTCCTTGAGAGATGATGGTAGCAATTACACGGATCGGGTCCGTAACTCGAGGATTATCCTCATTGCTGCACGTAAGAATTACGTCTGGAAGCACCACTGGGTGCGAGCCTGCTGCTGATGCAACCGACGTTAAGAACGTCTGGCGAGCAAAGTGATGACTACTCGATAGTTCGATGTGCCATGCTTTACGGCTTAGAACCGGGTCTTCAACGACGTTTTGAACGTCATGGAGCATATGAGATGTTCCAGAGTTGAAGTTAATATTTCAAGCAAATGCCCGGATTGAGAGATATGAAGTCTCCAATAAGTTCTAAAGCTGCAAGATGGAGGAGAATAGTTCTGACGGTGAACACATACTCAAAATGTCTCGGGTATAATAATCACTTGATTCAACCGGGAGTTAATCTTCACGATGATAGTGACATTGATAGAATTCTTCAATCACGCCACCAAGCTACAAGAGCTTCGTGATGAACTATAATATGCAAGGGATGGACAAGACTATTCGAGCTCTTCGCAATGCTAAAAGCCGCGAAGGTAGAAATCAAGAAGGAGCATCAAGTGTTGATGGTCAACAAGACCACCAGTTTCAAGAAAAATGGCAAAGGGAAGAAGAAGGGAACTTCAAGAAGAACATCAAACAAGTTGTTGCTCAAGAGAAGAAACCCAAGTCTGTACCTAAGCCCGAGATCGAGTGCTTCTCTCGCAAGCGATCGACATTGAAGCGGAACTGCCCCAAGTATTTGGCGGATAAGAAGGATGGCAAAGTGAATAAAGGTATATGTGATATACATGTTATTGATGTGTACCTTACTAATGCTCGCAGAGTACCGGTATTTGATAATCGGTTCTTGCTAATATTTGCAACTCAAAGCAGGGACTACGGATTGCGAAGATTGGCTAAGGACAAGGTGACGATCGCGTGGGAAATGGTTCCAAAGTCGATGTGTCGCGGTCGGCACGCTACCTCTACATCTACCATCGGGATTAGTTTTAGACCTAAATAATTGTTATTTGGTGCCGTGTTGAGCATGAACATTATATCTGGATCTTGTTTGATGCGAGACGGTTATTCATTTAAATCGAGAGAATAATGGTTGTTCTATTTATATGAGTAATATCTTTTATGGTCATGCACCCTTGAAGAGTGGTCTATTTTTATTGAATCTCGATAGTAGTGATACACATATTCATAGTGTTGAAGCCAAAAGATGCAGAGTTGATAATGATAGTGCAACTTATTTGTGGCACTGCCGTTTAGGTCATATCGGTGTAAAGCACATGAAGAAACTCCATACTGATGGGCTTTTGGAATCACTTGATTATGAATCACTTGGTACTTGCGAACCATGCCTCATGGGAAAGATGACTAAAACGCCGTTCTCCGGAACTATGGAGCGAGCAACTGATTTGTTGGAAATCATACATACTGATGTTTGTGGTCCAATGAATGTTGAGGCTCGCGGCGGGTATCGTTATTTTCTCACCTTCACAGATGATTTGAGCAGATATGGGTATATCTACTTAATGAAACACAAGTCTAAAACATTTGAAAAGTTCAAAGAATTTAGGAGTGAAGTGGAAAATCATCGTAACAAGAAAATAAAATTCTACGATCTGATCGTGGAGGAGAATATTTGAGTTACGAGTTTGGTTTACATTTGAAACAATGCGTAATAGTTTTGCAACTCACGCCACCTGGAACACCACAACGAAATGGTGTGTCCAAACGCTGTAATCATACTTTACTAGATATGGTGCGATCTATGATGTCTCTTGCTGATTTACCGCTATCGTTTTGGGGTTATGCTTTAGAGACGGCCGCATTCACGTTAAATAGGGCACCATCAAAATCCGTTGAGACGATGCCTCATGAACTGTGGTTTGGCAAGAAACCAAAGTTGTCGTTTCTTAAAGTTTGGGGCTGCGATGCTTATGTGAAGAAACTTCAACCAGATAAGCTCGAACCCAAATCGGAGAAATGTGTCTTCATAGGATACCCAAAAGAGACTATTGGGTACACCTTCTATCACAGATATGAGGGCAAGATTTTTGTTGCTAAATTCGGATCCTTTCTAGTGAAGGAGTTTCTCTCGAAAGAAGTGAGTGGGAGGAAAGTTGAACTTGATGAGGTAACTGTACCTGCTCCCTTGTTGGAAAATAGTTCATCACAAGAACCGGTTCCTGTGACAACTACACCAATTAGTGAGGAAGCTAATGATATTGATCATGAAACTTCAGATCAAGTTTCTACTAAACCTCGTGGGTCTACGAGTAAGATCCGCACTGAGTGGTACAGTAATCCTATTCTCGGAGGTCATGTTACTTGACCATGACGAACCTATGAACTATGAGGAAGCGATGATGAGCCCAGATTCCATAAAATGGCTAGAGGCCATGAAATCGAGATGGGATCCATGTATGAGAACAAAGTATGGACTTTGGTTGACTTGCCCGATGATCGGCAAGCCATTGAGAATAAATGGATCTTTAAGAAGAAGACCGACGCCGATGGTAATGTAATTGTCTATAAAGCTTGACTTGTTGCAAAAGGTTTTTGACAAGTTCAAGGGGTTGACTACGATGAGACTTTCTCACCCGTAGCGATGCTTAACTCTGTCCGAATCATGTTAGCAATTGCTGCATTTTATGATTATGAAATTTGGCAAATGGATGTCAAAACTGCATTCTTGAATGGATTTCTGGAAGAAGAGTTGTATATGATGCAGCCAGAAGGTTTTGTTGATCCAAAAGGTGCTAACAAAGTGTGCAAGCTCCAGCAATCCATTTATGGACTAGTGCAAGCATCTTGGAGTTGGAATAAACGCTTTGATAGTGTGATCAAAGCATATGGTTTTATACAGACTTTTGGAGAAGCCTGTATTTACAAGAAAGTGAGTGGGAGCTCTGTAGCATTTCTGATATTATATGTAGATGACATATTATTAATTGGAAATGATATAGAATTTCTGGATAACATAAAGGGATACTTGAATAAAAGTTTTTCAATGAAAGACCTCGGTGAAGCTGCTTACATATTGGGCATCAAGATTTATAGAGATAGATCAAGACGCTTAATAGGACTTTCACAAAGCACATACCTTGATAAAGTTTTGAAAAAGTTCAAAATGGATCAGGCAAAGAAAGGGTTCTTGCCCGTGCTACAAGGTGTGAAGTTGAGTCAGACTCAATGCCCGACCACATCAGAAGATAGAGAGAAAATGAAAGATGTTCCCTATGCTTCAGCCATAGGCTCTATCATGTATACAATGCTGTGTACCAGACCTCACGTGTGCTTAGCAATAAGCTTGGCAGGAAGGTACCAAAGTAATCGAGGAGTGGATCACTGGACAGCGGTCAAGAACATCCTGAAATACCTGAAAAGGACCAAGGATATGTTTCTCGTATATGAAGGTGACAAAGAGCTAGTCATAAATGGTTACGTCGATGCAAGCTTTGACACTGATCCGGATGATTCTAAATCGCAAACCGGATACGTGTTTTTATTAAACGGTGGAGCTGTAAATTGGTGCAGTTCTAAACAAAGCGTCGTGGCGGGATCTACATGTGAAGCGGAGTACATAGCTGCTTCGAAAGCAGCAAATGAAGTAGTCTGGATGAAGGAGTTCATTTCCGATCTAGGTGTCATACCTAGTGCATCGGGACCAATGAAGATCTTCGTGACAATCTTGTGCAATTGCCTTGGCAAAGGAATCCAGATTTCACAAGAGGACCAAGCACATCAAGAGACACTTCAATTCCATCCGGGACCAAGTCCGTGGGAGACATAGAGATTTGCAAGATACATACGGATCTGAATGTTGCAGACCCATTGACTAAGCCTCTTCCACGAGCAAAACATGATCAGCACCAAGACTCCATGGGTGTTAGAATCATTACTGTGTAATCTAGATTATTGACTCTAGTGCAAGTGGGAGACTGAAGGAAATATGCCCTAGAGGCAATAATAAAGTTATTATTTATTTCCTCGTATCATGATAAATGTTTATTATTCATGCTAGAATTATATTAACCGGAAACATGATACATGTGTGAATACATAGACAAAAATAATGTCACTAGTATGCCTCTACTTGACTAGCTCATTAATCAAAGATGGTTATGTTTCCTAACCATGGACATGTGTTGTCATTTGATTAACGGGATCGAATCATTAGGAGAATGATGTGATTGACATGACCCATTCCGTTACCCTAGCACTTGATCGTTTAGTATATTGTTATTGCTTTCTTCATGACTTATACATGTTCCTGTAACTATGAGATTATGCAACTCCTGTTTACCAAAGGAACACTTTGGGTACTACCAAACGTTACAACTTAATTGGGTGATTATAAAGGAGTACTACAGGTGTCTCCGAAGGTACATGTTGGGTTGGCGTATTTCGAGATTAGGTTTTGTCACTCCGATTGTCGGAGAGGTATCTCTGGGCCCTCTCGGTAATGCACATCACTATAAGCCTTGCAAGCAATGTAGCTAATGACTTAGTTACGAATGATGCATTATGTAACGAGTAAAGAGACTTGTCGGTAACGAGATTGAACTAGGTATTGGATACCGACGATCGAATCTCGGGCAAGTAACATACCGATGACAAAGGGAACAACGTATGTTGTTATGCGGTTTGACCGATAAAGATCTTCATAGAATATGTAGGAGCCAATATGGGCATCCAGGTTCCGCTATTGGTTATTGACCGAGAATAGTTCTAGGTCATGTCTACATAGTTCTCGAACCCGTAGGGTCCGCACGCTTAACGTTACGATGATAGTTTTATTATGAGTTTATAAGTTTTGATGTACCGAAGTTTGTTCGGAGTCCAGGATGTGATCACAGACATGACGAGGAGTCTCGAAATGGTCGAGACAAAAATATTGATATATTGGACGACTATATTCAGACACCAGAAGTGTTCCGGGTGTTTTCGGAGAAAACCGGAGTGCCGGAGGGTTACCGGAACACCCCCGAGAGAAGTAATGGGCCTTATGGGCCTTAGTGGAGAGAGAGGGGCAGCCAGGATGGGCCACGCGCTCCCTTCCCCTCTGGTCCGAATTGGACTAGGAGAGGGGGGCGGCGCCCCCCTCTTTCCCTCTCCCTCTCCCCCTTCCTTTCCCCCTCCTAGTAAGAGTAGGGAAGAGGGAGTCCTACTCCTACTAGGAGGAGGACTCCTCCTTGGCGCGCCCACAAGGGCCGGCCGGCCTCCCCCTTGCTCCTTTATATACGGGGGCAGGGGGCACCCTAGGACACACAAGTTGATCTACGTGATCATTTCTTAGCCGTGTGCGGTGCCCCCCTCCACCATATTCCACCTCGGTCATATCGTCGCGGAGTTTAGGCGAAGCCCTGCGCCGGTAGAACATCATCTGAAGGAAATATGCCCTAGAGGCAATAATAAAGTTATTATTTATTTCCTTATTTCATGATAATTGTTTATTATTCATGCTAGAATTGTATTAATCGGAAACATGATACACGTGTGAATACATAGACAAACAGAGTGTCACTAGTATGCCTCTACTTGACTAGCTCGTTAATCAAAGTTGGTTATGTTTCCTAGCCATAGACATGAGTTGTCATTTGATTAACGGGATCACATCATTAGGAGAATGATGTGATTGACATGACCCATTCACTTAGCTTAGCACCCGATCGTTTAGTATGTTGCTATTGCTTTCTTCATGACTTATACATGTTCCTATGACTATGAGATTATGCAACTCCCGTTTACCGAAGGAACACTTTGTGTGCTACCAAACGTCACAACGTAACTGGGTGATTATAAAGGTGCTCTACAGGTGTCTCCGAAGGTACTTGTTGGGTTGGCGTATTTCGAGATTAGGATTTGTCACTCCGAATGTCGGAGAGGTATCTCTGGCCCTCTCGGTAATGCACATCACATAAGCCTTGCAAGCAATGCAACTAATGAGTTAGTTGCGAGATGATGTATTACGGAACGAGTAAAGAGACTTGCCGGTAACGAGATTGAACTAGGTATTGGATACCGACGATCGAATCTCGGGCAAGTAACATACCGATGACAAAGGAACAACGTATGTTGTTATGCGATCGACCGATAAAGATCTTCGTAGAATATGTAGGAACCAATATGGGCATCCAGGTCCCGCTATTGGTTATTGACCGGAGACGTGTCTCGGTCATGTCTACATTGTTCTCGAACCGTAGGGTCCGCATGCTTAAAGTTACGATGACAGTTACTTTATGAGTTTATGTATTTTGATGTACCGAAGGTTGTTCGGAGTCCCAGATGTGATCACGGACATGACGAGGAGTCTTGAAATGGTCGAGACATAAAGATTGATATATTGGATGACTATATTCGGACACCGAAAGTGTTTCAGGTGTTTTCGGAGAAAAACCGGAGTACCGGAGGGTTACCAGAACCCCCCGGGAAGTAATGGGCCTTGATGGGCCCTAGTGGAGAGAGAGAGGGGCCGGCCAGGGCAAGAGGCGCGCCCCCTCCCCTTGAGTCCGAATAGGACAAGGAAGGGGGGGCGGCGCCCCCCTTGCCTTCCCCCTCTCCCACTCCTTCCTTCCCCTCCTTCTCGGAATAGGAAAGGGAGGGGGGAAACCTACTTGGAGTAGGTTTCCCCCTCCTAGGGCGAGCCTCCCCCTTGGCCGGCCCCCTCCTCCTCTCCCCCTTTATATATGGGGAGGGGGGCACCCCATAGACACACAAGTTGATCTTCGTGATCGTTCCTTAGCCGTGTGCGGTGCCCCCTCCACGATATTACACCTCGGTCATATTGTAGCGGTGCTTAGGCGAAGCCTGCGCGACGTTGAACATCAAGATCGCCACCACGCCGTCGTGCTGTCGGAACTCCTCCCCGAAGCTTTGCTGGATCGGAGCCCTGGGTGCGTCATCGAGCTGTACGTGTGTCAAGAACTCGGAGGTGCCGGAGTAACGGTGCTTGGATCGGTTGGACCGGGAAGAGGTACGACTAATTCCTCTACGTTGTGTCAATGCTTCCGCTTCGGTCTACGAGGGTACGTAGACAACACTCTCCCCTCTCGTTGCTATTCATCACCATGATCTTGCGTGTGCGTAGGAATTTTTTTGAAATTACTACGTTCCCCAACAGTGGCATCCGAGCCTAGGTTTTATGGTTTGATGTTATATGCACGAGTAGAACACAAGTGAGTTGTGGGCGATACAAGTCATACTGCTTACCAGCATGTCATACTTTGGTTGAGTGGTATTGTTGGATGAAGCGGCCCGGACCGACATTACGCGTACGCTTACGCGAGACTGGTTTTACCACCGTGCTTTGCACACAGGTGACTAGCGGATGTCAGTTTCTCCAACTTTAGTTGAACCGAGTATGGCTACGCCCGGTCCTTGCGAAGGTTAAAACAGCATCAACTTGACAAACTATCGTTGTGGTTTTGATGCGTAGGTGAGATTGGTTCTTGCTTAAGCCCGTAGCAGCCACGTAAAACTTGCAACAACAAAGTAGAGGACGTCTAACTTGTTTTTGCAGGGTATGGTGTGATGTGATATGGCCAAGACGTGATGCTATATTTTATTGTATGAGATGATCATGTTTTGTAACCGAAGTTATCGGCAACTGGCAGGAGCCATATGGTTGTCGCTTTATTGTATGAAATGCAAATGCCCTGTAATTGCTTTACTTTATCACTAAGCGGTAGCGATAGTCGTAGAAGCAATAGATGGCGTAAACGACAACGATGCTACGATGGAGATCAAGGTGTCACGCCGGTGACGATGGTGATCATGATGGTGCTTCGGAGATGGAGATCACAAGCACAAGATGATGATGGCCATATCATATCACTTATATTGATTGCATGTGATGTTTATCCTTTATGCATCTTATCTTGCTTTGATTGACGGTAGCATTTTAAGATGATCTCTCACTAAAATTATCAAGAAGTGTTCTCCCGAGTATGCACTTTGTTGCCAAAGTTCGTCGTGCCCGCACACCACGTGATGATCGGGTGTGATAAGCTCTACGTCCATCTACAACGGGTGCAAGCCAGTTTTGAACACGCAGAATACTCAGGTTAAACTTGACGAGCCTAGCATATGCAGATATGGCCTCGGAACACGGAGACCGAATGGTCGAGCGTGAATCATATAGGAGATATGATCAACATATTGATGTTCACCATTGAAAACTACTCCATCTCACGTGATGATCGGTTATGGTTTAGTTGATTTGGATCACGTGATCACTTAGATGACTAGAGAGATGTCTGTCCAAGTGGGAGTTCATAAGTAATATGATTAATTGAACTTAAATTTATCATGAACTTAGTCCTGGTAGTATTTTGCAAATTATGTTGTAGATCAATAGCTCGCGTTGTTGCTTTCACATGTTTATTTTGATATGTTCCTAGAGAAAATTGTGTTGAAAAATGTTGGTAGCAATGATGCGGATTGGATCCGCGATCCGAGGTTTATCCTCATTGCTACCTGTAAGAATTACGTCCTTAATGCACCGCTAGGTGATGACCTATTGCAGGGAGCGTATGCGACGTTATGAGCGTTTGGATAGCTCAATATGATGACTACTTGATAGTTTTGTGCACCATGCTTTATGGCTTAGAATCGGGACTTCAAAGGCGTTTTGAGCGTCATGGACCATATGAGATGTTCTAGGAGTTGAAGTTAATATTTCAAGCAAATACCGAGTTGAGAGATATGAAATCTCCAACAAGTTCTATAGCTAAAAGATGGAGGAGAATCGCTCAACTAGTGAGCATGTGCTCAGATTATCCGGGTACTACAATCGCTTGAATCAAGTGGAAGTTAATCTTCCGATAAGATAGTGATTGATGAATTCTCTAGTCACCATCACCAAGTTAGTAGAACTTCATGATGAACTATAGTATGCAAGGAATGATGAAAATGATTCCCGAGTTTTTCATGATGATGAAATCGATGAAGGTAGAAATCAAGAAAGAACATCAAGTGTTGATGGTTAACAAGATCACTAGTTTCAAGAAAAGGGCAAAGGATAGAAGGGAACTTCAAGAAGAACGGCAAGCAAGTTGCTGCTCAAGTGAAGAAGCCCAAGTCCGGACCTAAGCACGAGACTAAGTGCTTCTACCGCAAAGGGACTGGTCATTTGAAAGCGTAACTACCCCAAGTATTTGGCGGATAAGAAGGATGGCAAAGTGAAGAAAGGTATATTTGATATACATGTTACTGATGTGTACTTTACTAGTGTTTATAGCAACCCCTCGGTATTTGGTACTGGTTTAGTTGCTAAGAGTAGTAACTCGAAACAGAGTTGCGAATAAATGAAACTAGTTAAGGGTGAAGTGACGATGTGTGTTGAAAGTAGTTTCAAGATTGATATGATCATCATCGCACACTCCCTATACTTTCGGGATTGGTGTTGAACCTAAATAAATGTTATTTGGTGTTTGCGTTGAGCATGAATATGATTTGATCGTGTTTATTGCGATACGGTTATTCATTTGAAGTTAAAGAATAATTGTTATTCTGTTTACATGAATAATACCTTCGATGGTTATACACCCAATGAAAATAGTTTGTTGGATCTCGATCGTAGTGATACACATATTCATAATACTGATGCCAAAAGATGCAAAGTTAATAATGATAGTGCAATTTATTTGTGGCACTGCCGTTTGGGTCATATCGGTGTAAAGCGCATGAAGAAACTCCATAAAGATGGATTTTCGGAATCACTTGGTTATGAATCATTTGATGCTTGCGAACCATGCCTTTTGGGCAAGATGACTAAAACTCCGTTCTTCGGAACAATGGAACAAGCTACTGACTTATTGGAAATAATACATACCAATGTATGCGATCCAATGAGTGTTGATGCTCGTGGCAAGTATCGTTATTTTCTGACCTTCACAAGATGATTTGAGCAGATATGGGTATATCTACTTGATGAAACGTAAGTCTAAAATAGTTGAAAGGTTCAAAGAATTTCAGAGTGAAGTGGAAAAGTCATCGTAACAAGAAAATAAAGTTTCTGCAATCTGATCACGGAGACGAATAGTTGAGTTACGAGTTTGGTCTTCAATTAAAACAATGTGGAATAGTTTCACAGCTCACGCCACCTGGAACACCACAACGTTATGGTGTGTCCGAACGTCGTAACCGCACTTTATTGGATATGGTGCGATCTATGATGTCTCTTACTAATTTACCACTATTGTTTTGGGGTTATGCATTAGAGACAACTGCATTCACGTCAAAAGGGCACCATCTAAATCCGTTGAGACGACACCATATGAACTGTGGTTTAGCAAGAAACCCAAGTTGTCGTTTCTTAAAGTTTGAGGTTGTGATGCTTATATGAAAAAGTTTCATCCTGATAATCTCAAACCCAAATCGGAGAAATATGTCTTCATAGGATACCCAAAGGAGACTGTTGGGTACACCTTCTATCACAGATCCAAAGGCAAGACATTCGTTGCTAAAAATGGATCCTTTCTAGAGAAGGAGTTTCTCTCGAAAGAAGTGAGTGGGAGGAAAGTAGAACTTGATGAGGTAACAGTACCAACTCCTTTATTGGAAAGTAGTTCATCACAGAAATCGGTTCCTGTGACACCTACACCAATTAGTGAGGAAGTTAATGATGATGATCATGAAACTTCAGATCAAGTTGTTACTAAACTTCGTAGATCAACCCGAGTAAGATCCGCACCAGAGTGGTACAGTAATCCTATTCTGGAAGTCTTGTTACTAGACCATGATGAACCTACGAACTATGAGGAAGCAATGATGAGCCCAGATTCCGCGAAATGGCTTGAGGCCATAAAATCTGAGATATGATCCATGTATGAGAACAAAGTATGGACTTTGACTGACTTGCTCGATGATTAGCAAGCCATGTTAATTAAATGGATTTTTAAGAGGAAGACGGATGCTGATAGTATTGTTACTATCTACAAAGCTAGAATTGTCACAAAAGGTTTTCGACAAGTTCAAAGTGTTGACTACGATGAGAGTTTCTCACTCGTATCTATGCTTAAGTCTGTCCGAATCATGTTAGCAATTGCCGCATTTTATGAAATCTGGCAAATGGATAAACAAACTACATTCCTTAATGGATTTAAAGAAGAGTTGTATATGATGCAACCAGAAGGTTTTGTCAATCCTAAAGGTGCTGACAAAAAACGCAAGCTCGAGCGATCCATCTATGGACTGGTGCAAGCATCTCGGAGTTGGAATATACGCTTTGATAAGTTGATTAAAGCATATAGTTTTATACAGACTTGCGGTGAAGCCTGTATTTACTAGAAAGTGAGTGGGAGCACTATAGCATTTCTGATAAGTATATGTGAATGACATATTGTAGATCGGAAATAATGTAGAATTATTCTGCAAAGCATAAAGGAGTGTTTGAAAGGAGTTTTTTAAAGAAAGACCTCGGTGAAGCTGCTTACATATTGAGCATCAAGATCTATAGAGATAGATCAAGACGCTTGATAAGTTTTCTCAATGAGTACATACCTTGACAAGATTTTGAAGTAGTTCAAAATGGAACAGTCAAAGAAAGAGTTCTTGTCTGTGTTACAAGGTGTGAAATTGAGTAAGACTCAAAACCCGACCACGGCGAGAAGATAGAAAGAGAATGAAAGTCATTCCCTATGCCTTGGCCATAGGTTCCATAAAGTATGCCATGTTGTGTACCAGATCTATTGTATACCCTACACTCGAGTTTGGCAAGGAGTACAATAGTGATCTAGGAGTAGATCATCGACAATGGTCAAAATTATCCTTAGTGGAATAAGGATATGTTTCTCGATTATGGAAGTGACAAAAGGTTCATCGTAAAGGGTTACGTTGATGCAAGTTTTGACACCGATCTGGATGACTCTAAGTCTCGATCTAGATACATATTGAAAGTGGGAGCAATTAGCTAGAGTAGCTCCGTACAGAGCATTGTGGACATAGAATATTTGCAAAATACATACGGCTCTGAATGTGACAGACCCGTTGACTAAACTTCTCTCACGAGCAAAACATGATCATACCTTTGTATTCTTTGGGTGTTAATCACATAGCGATGTGAACTAGATTATTGACTCTAGTAAACCCTTTGGGTGTTGGTCACATGACGATGTGAACTATGGGTGTTAATCATATACAGATATGATTATTGGTGTTAAATCACGTGGCGATGTGAACTAGATTATTGACTAGTGCAAGTGGGAGACTGAAGGAAATATGCCCTAGAGGCAATAATAAAGTTATTATTTATTTCCTTATTTCATGATAATTGTTTATTATTCATGCTAGAATTGTATTAATCGGAAACATGATACACGTGTGAATACATAGACAAACAGAGTGTCACTAGTATGCCTCTACTTGACTAGCTCGTTAATCAAAGTTGGTTATGTTTCCTAGCCATAGACATGAGTTGTCATTTGATTAACGGGATCACATCATTAGGAGAATGATGTGATTGACATGACCCATTCAGTTAGCTTAGCACCCGATCGTTTAGTATGTTGCTATTGCTTTCTTCATGACTTATACATGTTCCTATGACTATGAGATTATGCAACTCCCGTTTACCGGAGGAACACTTTGTGTGCTACCAAACGTCACAACGTAACTAGGTGATTATAAAGGTGCTCTCAGTGTCTCCGAAGGTACTTGTTGGGTTGGCGTATTTGAGATTAGGATTTGTCACTCCGAATGTCGGAGAGGTATCTCTGGGCCCTCTCGGTAATGCACATCACATAAGCCTTGCAAGCAATGCAACTAATGAGTTAGTTGCGATATGATGTATTACGAAACGAGTAAAGAGACTTGCCGGTAACGAGATTGAACTAGGTATTGGATACCGACGATCGAATCTCGGGCAAGTAACATACCGATGACAAAGGGAACAACGTATGTTGTTATGCGGTCTGACCGATAAAGATCTTTGTAGAATATGTAGGAACCAATATGAGCATCTAGGTCCCGCTATTGGTTATTGACCAGAGACGTGTCTCGGTCATGTCTACATTGTTCTCGAACCGTAGGGTCCGCACGCTTAAAGTTACGATGATAGTTACTTTATGAGTTTATGTATTTTGATGTACCGAAGGTTGTTCGGAGTCCCGGATGTGATCACGGACATGACGAGGAGTCTCGAAATGGTTGAGACATAAAGATCGATACATTGGATGACTATATTCGGACACCGAAAGTGTTCCGGGTGTTTTCGGAGAAAAACCGGAGTACCGGAGGGTTACCGGAACCCCCCGGGAAGTAATGGGCCTTGATGGGCCCTAGTGGAGAGAGAGAGAGGGGCCGGCCAGGGCAAGAGGCGCGCCCCCTCCCCTTGAGTCCGAATAGGACAAGGAAGGGGGGGCGCCCCCCTTGCCTTCCTCCTCTCCCACTCCTTCCTTCCCCTCCTTCTCGGAATAGGAAAGGGAGGGGGAAACCTACTTGGAGTAGGTTTCCCCCTCCTAGGGCGCGCCTCCCCCCCGGCCCCCTCCTCCTCTCCCCCTTTATATACGGGGAGGGGGCACCCCATAGACACACAAGTTGATCTTCGTGATCGTTCCTTAGCCGTGTGCGGTGCCCCCCTCCACGATATTACACCTCGGTCATATTGTAGCGGTGCTTAGGCGAAGCCCTGCGACGGTTGAACATCAAGATCGCCACCACGCCGTTGCGTCGTCGACGGAACTCCTCCCGCTTTGCTGGATCGGAGCCCGGGCGCCATCGAGCTGTCGTGTGTCAAGAACTTCGGAGGTGCCGAGTAACGGTGCTTGGATCGGTTGGACCGGGAAGACGTACGACTACTTCCTCTACGTTGTGTCAATGCTTCCGCTTCGGTCTACGAGGGTACGTAGACAACACTCTCCCCTCTCATTGCTATTCATCACCATGATCTTGCGTGTGCATAGGATTTTTTCTGAAATTACTACGTTCCCCAACATCATCATCGTCACCATGCCGTCGTGCTGATGGAACTCATCCCCGACTCTTTGCTGGATCGGAGTCCGGGGACGTCATCGAGCTGAACGTGTGCTGAACTCGGAGGTGCCGTACATTCGGTACTTGGATCGGTCGAATCGTGAAGACGTACGACTACATCAACCGCGTTGTCATAAAGCTTCCGCTTTCGGTCTACGAGGGTACGTGGACATACTCTCCCCTCTCGTTGCTATTCATCACCATGATCTTGCGTGTGCGTAGGATTTTTTTTGAAATTACTACGTTCCCCAACATTTTCCACCAGCCATGTAAAAGGCCTTGACTTTAAGAAGGCTTTCCAACATGGGGAATCATTGAATCTGGGCTCGACCGTTGCCACAGTTTTGTTTTTCAAGTATCGGGCACACATGATATCTTGCCATAAACCATTTCGGGTCTCTAGTTTCCACCACCACTTGACCATCGAACTAATGTTTTGTTTCGGAAGATCTTTAACTCCCAAACCAACCTTATCTCTTGATCTACATATCCTGCTCCATTTGACCAAATGATATCTCCTTTTCTTGTTGCATCCTTGCCAAAAAAAATTCTTCTATGCTTCTCCAGCTTTTCAATGAAAGTTTTACTCATAAGCCACATAGACATATGATATAAAGATATTTGTGTAACAACCGAATCCAGCAAGGTAAGCCTCCCCCCATGGAC
This sequence comes from Aegilops speltoides, assembly GCA_021437245.1. NCBI lineage: Eukaryota > Viridiplantae > Streptophyta > Magnoliopsida > Poales > Poaceae > Aegilops > Aegilops speltoides. The sequence goes on from CM038147.1 coordinate 442,572,834, forward strand.
GCGGCATTTCCAATCCAAGCCTCAAATCTTTTGAGATACTTAGCCACTATAAACTCCCAGTCTGAATCTTTGAGAGTAGTATAGCTGACAAGCATGCCAAGATACTTCATGGGAAAACTACCCACACACAATTAAACAAATAAGCATAGTGTTTCACAATGCTCCCGTCACCACCCACAGTGAAAATCTCGCTCTTTTGGTAATTAACTTTAAGCCCAAACATCAGCTCAAATATGTATAGCAGCAACTTCAGGTTAACTGCTCTATCAACATCATGATCCAAGCAAATAATAGTATTGTCAGCATATTGAAGCACCGCAACCCCATTGGGAATAAGATCAGGTGCCAAACCCACCAACAAGCTATTTTTTTGAGCATTTGTGATCGTTTTCGCAAGGCAATCAACAACCAACTTGAATAGGAACGGGGAATGAGGATCTCCTTGTCGAACCCCTTTGGCACTTTGGAAATAAGGCCCAACCTGATTATTGAGTTTGATACTCACTGTCCCATTGTGCAAAATTTGCTTAATCCATCCACACCAAGTGTCACTAAAACCTCGGAGCTTGTGGCATTCCAAAAGAAAGTCCCAGTTAACTTTATCGTAGGCTTTTTCAAAGTCAAGCTTCAGGACAATCCCCACCCTCTTTTTCATATGAGTATAATTCAAAATCTCATGTAAAGAGAGCACACCGTCCATAATGCTTCTCCCCTTCACAAACGCATTCTGGGTCGAGCTAACTAGTTTGTCAGCGTACCTCTCCACATGCCGGTCCAAAACCTTAGTAATTAGCTTGTACGGGCATCTCAGGAGGCAGATAGGCCTAAATTGCTGGATCTTATCAGCACTAGCAGTTTTAGGCAAAAGTGTAGTCACTCCATAATTGAGGCGTTGGACATCTAAAGTCCCTTTATGAAAATGCTCGAAAAGCAGCATTATGTCATTTTTAACTATGTCACAGCACACCTGATAGAATTTAATAGGGATGTTATCCGGACCAGGGGCTCTGTTATGTGCCATAGAAAACAACGCCTCCTTGACCTCTGCCTCCGTGAATTCATGGCACATATCAACATTATCATTTGCATTAAGTTTTTCCTCAGCAGACCATGTATTAGGGTCTAGATGGAACATGTTGATTGGAGCAGGGCCAAACATGTTTGTATAAAAGTCTGTTGCGTGAGCGATCAACTTATCTGTTCCTTCAATCTCTACTTCACCAACCCTCAAGAAGTGAATTGTGTTTTTCCTCTTACGCCCATTGGCAATTTTATGATAATAATCTGTATTCAGATCACCTTTTAAGAGCCAACGCTCGTGAGACCGTTGAAGCCAGAAAATCTCTTCATTTACCAACAGGTCATGCAGCTCAGTACTAACATCAATTTTGATGTTGTACAACTCCGGGGACATGGGGCCACTTTCTTCCAATTCTTCTAACATAGCTAGCTCCATCATGAGTTCTTCCTTCCTCTTCTTATCATGACCAAATTTATCCGATCCCCATCCCTTGAAGTAAGTTTTGAACCTTTTTAGTTTAATGTTCAGGATGTCAATGTTAGAAGTACCCTGATAGAACTTTTGGTCTCATGGATGATCTTTGTAGTTTGTGTTTGCTTCAAATTCCCACAATCAATACTTACTTGAAGGTGTGTAGTCCAATTGTGCCGTGTTATGCCCTCTATGAAAAGAATGCAAATCATATTTTGAATCATTAAGACAAGGATTTGACTAATAATTACTTTGTCGATATAGTTCAACACTTCAATATATGTGACATAAATTGTGTTATTATGCTCATATTGAAAAAACACCATTTGTGATTGCGATTTTGTATGATATAAATTCAAGTATTTTTTTTATTGTGCCCGTCGTACTGAATCGAAATGCACCTTACATTCAAATCCTTTGGGGGTGTTGAAGCCTTCTTCCTCCTGCATCCACTCATGGCGCATCGTAACGCAACACAACAAATGCAGATTGCATGACAAATGTTGTCGGTTTTTATAATAGATTTGGATTCTTTTTGCAAAAATTAAAGATTAGTAGGAGTTGTAGACATGTATTTTTATTTTTATTTAAATGTTTAAATTTGATTTTTTTGGTGAGCTTTTAAAAATGATTTTTTAGCAAATTTTAAATTTGATTTTTTGAGGCATTTTTTTATTGTGTGTGTTCGGATATTCTCGCAGCCCGACTACTCTCGGCTCGGGTCTGCCACCCCTAAAACCCACCGGCTCTGGACCCGGCCCGACCCGCCCAAACACGTAATCCCGCACCGATACCAATACCACCTTCCTTGCTTCCGTGGCCGGTAACGACAACTCCGCGTCCCGCTTTACCCCTTCTTCTCCCCCCGCCCGCTTTCACCAGAGCGACTCCAGACCACGAGCCCCGCCGACGAAGCCGCCATCGCCAGGCGCCGCCCGCGAGCAATAGGGGAGCGCCCCACTTCCGACGTACATGCCCCTCCACCCGCTCGACTCGCCCGATCGATTCCGCCGCTCGATTTTGACCCGGCTGCTGTTTTTTTTTTTTTTTTTTTTGTTCTCCCTCGCAGATTCAAGCCGATCGGAGCGCGATCCGGCAGGTCGGAGGCCAGCCATGTCGGGGGTTTTCGGCAGGGTGTTCGGGAAGTCCAAGGAGCAGAGCCAGGCATCCGCGCTGGCCTCCATCGACAAGCTCAGCGAGGTGAATGGATCGATAATCGATTGACCCCCCTCTCCCTGTTTAGATGGTACTCTTGATGGGTTGCCATTTGCCATCGTAGTATGGTAGTTCAGTGTAGAAGTTTATCGTCTGGTGACCTCGTGTAGGCTCTGTGCATATATGGGTGTAGGTCAGATTAGTTGTGACTTCTCATTACTTCATGGGAGCTTCATGATGTGTGTCCTCTATCTGGGATGCGGGCAGACGGATTAGTGAGATTTTGTACTAAGAAACCGAAGTCAGCTACGCCTTATCTTTGTGATAATTAGGAGTGAAGGGCGATATAGTCATGTGGTTGGTGGCAATACGAAGAACGGAAACTATGCCGTCGCATGATGCAAGAGTGAGCGGTGTATTCAATAAGCACTTGTCAGGACGGATGGTTTTAATCAATGAAATACCGTGTGAGGTTGATTACGCTATAAACTATTTAAAGTTACAAAAGGTTCAGTTCGTTGGTTCAAAGGAATGGGAGATCGAAACATAGATTTTTGACATGCTTGCTGTTTTGCCGGATCCTTTTCAGTGCTGCAATTACTCACTTCCAAAACAAGAAAAGTAGACAATAAGACCAAGGGGGTTCTATGTACATAACTGCTGTCTTCTTTGTCCTCTGGATTCTGAAATCCCTCTTAATCATTCAATGCTTAGAAGGATTAAATTCAAATGTCGGATAATCTGGCGAGTGAAATTTAACTCTGTATAACTCATAATTGGATAGCTTAGTCAATATTGCTTGGATAAGTTTTAATGTAACTTGCATTCTTTCAGGAATAAGTTTTTTCCATGACATGTAATAGTGTTTATTATGCTCTCATTTTGATACAGGTTGTATCTGCAAACTAACTTTCTTAATATGCTTCAGACTCTTGAAATGTTAGAAAAGAAGGAAAATTTACTAATGAAGAAGGCGAATCTTGAAGTTGAGAAGGCAAAGGCGTTCACCAAAGCCAAGAACAAAAAAGGTATCCTCTATCAGCTTCAAGAAATATATTGATCTTCCAGGACAACTTCCTCAAAACTCTCTGTTTTTTCATTCTTTTTGGGCTATTGCTGTGATGTTCTATTCGTTTTTAATTCTAATGGTCGTATCTTCATAAGCATGTACATTTAATTTGCCCCTTCTTCTGCTATCCTGCTATTTTGCCTTTTATTTTCCCAGTTTCCTACTATTAGGTTGTCTGGTCAGTCATGATGCTAGTCTTCATAGTTAGTTACCTCACTCCTTACCAGTTACTACCATTTGATTAATTCCTTCAATTATTTATTACTCCCTCCGATCCAAAATAATTGCCGCAGTTTTGAACTGGGGTTAGGTCAAAACTGCGTCACTTATTATGGATCTGAGGTAGTATAGACTTACATTTTTCTTTGAAGATGAAACACACCTATAACTATTTTTCCAGATTATTTTTGATGAGTTAGCTACTACAGTACTTCTAAATAATGTTTCTGTGCTTTTCAGTTTTTTTCTACTACCTTTTCAATGTTGGTGCAAAAATGCACCACCTATGCCTGTTGACTGTTGTGCTGCTAGTGACTTACCTAGAAAATATTATTCCTTCCCGCAATTCCATGTATGCTCTGGATATTGTCGAAAACACATATTCGCCTTTCCTTTTTCATTCAGCCATTTATGATATCTGCTGTATACTGTGTAGTGTTGCCGCATGGCAAGATTTTTCTTTCTTCCGAAGCTAATGAATTCTGGTACAGAGAATGGATTAACTAATAGCTATGATTTTTCTTTTCTTTGTCAGCTGCAATACAGTGTCTGAAGAGAAAGAGATTATATGAGCAACAGGTGGAGCAGCTTGGGAATTTCCAATTGAGGATTCATGATCAGGTGAGGTCTCAAAGGACAATGTAGTTTGATTTTCCTTCTAGAGTTCTAGATCTTATTAGTCGGATAGTCTGATTTAATATTCACCATAATATTACTTTCTATGGCTTTTCTTATTGCAGATGATAATGCTGGAAGGTGCAAAAGCTACAACAGAGACTGTGGATGCATTGAGAACCGGAGCATCAGCAATGAAAGCTATGCACAAATCAACGTATGTAACAATAAGTATTACTTCTCTTGAAGTCAAATATCTTGCATCTGAGTTATTTAATTATCTTTTGTTTCTAAATCAACTGTTTTATTAGTACTTTGCTAAAGGTAACATTTGCTGGTAGCTTTGGTAGCACAATCTGTTAGATTGGACTTTAGATCATCTTATTTTGTACTTCCAGTGAATTTCATCTAATTTCTTGCTTATTGGCTTAAATGGTGGAGTACAACAATGCAGGTCTAGTGACTTAACAGATTATTTTTTTAATAAAGGTGGTGCAATAATAAATGTTTAGTGCAAACGAGTCTTTAAAGAGCTTGCATGGTAGAAGTTAAGAGTTTATGTCCACTTAAATGCTGACAATTTGTTGTTTCATAGATTAGAATTTATACAGAGCACCATAGAATACATGCAGCTTCATATGCTCCCAAGTTTTTGCATCAATAGCAAATAAATATTATGAGCAGTAGTAGGATTCTGCAAGGCTTTTAGTAGAAGAACACAGCATACATATCAGATTGCTAATGCTTTTCGTTGTAATAGGAGTGCTCTAAAAGCTGGTCAGTTTAAATAAAGTTTCAAGTATTACAATTGTTGTCATTGAGCAATAGGGATGGAATGGTTTTACACCTCTCTTTTGCTTCTTTTATTTTAGCGATTGCTTCTCGGTCCGCATATGTATAATTTTATTTGTTTCCCGAGTCTCATCATATACGGGTGTTTCTTTTCCAGAAATATTGATGATGTTGACAAAACCATGGATGAAATTAATGACAATATGGAGAACATGAGGCAGATCCAGGATCTACTATCTGCGCCTATGGGAGCAGCAAGTGATTTCGATGAAGTATGTCTCTCTGTCTCTATCTCTCATATATGCATGGATTCACCAAACCAAATAAATCTAACCTCTTACTGCATTGGATAGGATGAGCTGGAAGCTGAACTTGCGGATTTGGAGGGCGAGGAGTTGGAGGCACAGCTACTAGCACCTACCACAAGTGCTCCTATGACTGCTCCAGCGCGTGTACCTCAGCAGTCGAGTCGGCCCACTGCGCAGAGTAGTAAAACTGAAGACGATGAGCTGGCAGCTTTACAAGCTGAGATGGCTATGTAATTAGGTACTTGCCCATCTTTTATTCTTTGAATCAGGGTCAAACTGTTGTTTTGTCTCATACAGCAAACATGCAAACTAAACCACTCTCAAGGAGCGCAAAGCATGAAAAATGTAATTTTGGTGAAATTACTTTACATGGTTGTTACAACTATGTGTCTGTGCCTCAAATCTGTCATTAATTAACAGGATCTTTATATCGCAGTTTGCAGGACTTGGCGTGGTCATGTTTAGAGACCCGATTGTGCAAATATATTTGGGACCACGGTATTTTCATGGAGGTCTTCCTGGGAAGACGTCAGAAGTACACACAGAAACTAGTTGCATCTCACCTTGATGATCTCTTATGTATATCTTATCATATTACTTTTGTAACCAAACATCTAAGATGCGCTGCTGAGCGCATTATCAGCTAATAAAGGGCATCTGCCATCATTGTATATTTCTACTTGTAGCATTTCAATATCGAGTGAGTTAGGTGGCCGACCAAAGAGGGAGCACTACCTAATTGCCCATGCGTTTGGAACGGGACAGTGGTGCTTGTGTATCAGATATACTCCCTCCGTTCGGAATTACTTGTCGCGGAAATGGATGTATCTAGATGTATTTTAGTTCTAGATACATTCATGGAGTACCTATTATCCACTATCTCCGCCTTCCTGTCCAATCTTACTACCTATGTCTATGGCTCATCCGGTCACAATCTCCCTTGCACTGCCATCGACACACAATTTGGATTTTCATCCACACCAATAGTGATCCACACACATTTTGGATTTGAAACGCATAATTGTGCAGTTGTGTATATGTGAAGACACACAATTTGGATTTTCATCCACACCAATAGTGATCCACACACATTTTGGATTTGAAACGCATAATTGTGCAGTTGTGTATATGTGAAGATTACAAAAAGGAAAAGGAAATACCATACATGAAAGTTGTATATGGTCGTCGATATCCATCTAGCCTTTGCATGGCACTAGATGAAAGGGAAAACTGAAGGCACAGGAACATAATCTTGGTCTAGTAAGAGCAAAAGTGGAGAAAACATGAGCTCAACATAATCTTGGTCTAGTAAGAGCAAAAGTGGAGAAAACATGAGCTCATAAGTGGACCCGAAGATATGATAGAAATCATATCGAAAAGAAAGTGTACCTCTTGAATAACTCATGATAGATAGCAATATTAATCAAATTGGTAGTTAAATATAGCAGTAGCGCCGGTTTTAAGTATAGCAGTAGCACGGGGTGGCGCGCTACTGATACGACGCTACAACTAAAGTGTATCAGTAGCGCGTGTTTGCCCGCGCTACTGCTATACCTGCTTAGCAGTAGCGCTTTTGGTAGAGAGCGTTACTGGTAGTTACTAGCAGCGCGCCTCTCTACCCGCGCTACTACTATTGTTACGTATTTCTTTTTTGTTTTATGTTGTATTTATACGCCATTATACAAGTTTTCATACAGTAGCAATTTAGAGATTGTTTTTATATCAGAATGAGTTATTACATCATTGGGTGAAAGAACCGTGGATTAGTTTCAAGTGCATGGATCCAGTGACCATTGGTCACTTTGGATCCATCCACTTGAAACTATGGTCACTTTGGATCCATGCAGTTGAAACTAATCCACGATTCTTTCACCCAATGACATAGTAACTCATCATCATCATCATCATCATCATCATCATCATCATATCATTAACAACTTATCATCATAATACATCATTTTCATATAACAACTCCTCATGATCATCATTTCCGTCAATGAGACATCATATAGCAAATTGGTCACTAGTCATAATCACAACTCCTCCTCCTCCTCATATCAACTCTAACACATTGTACCACATAATAACACATTGTACCTAGGACCTACTCCTCTTTAATAGGACCTACTACACTCTCTTAGGTAAAATAGTATAAAACAAGATAGGCCCTGACTCTCCATTATGGAGAATGGAGATTATCCTGTCTCCAATTCTTGTGCGTCGCACAATGTTGCTTCCAAGTACCTCCCTACAACTGACCATACATTTTTTTTTCAATCTTTGATTGTCATGTCTTCATCGGTTTTAGAAACCCGGTATGAACAGCGGTGATGCATAGCATGACCTGGCCGTAAGCTCATAACATCAAGGAGACCTTTCGGAAACATCAGATGAGGCACATAATCCTTCGGGATTTTCTATTAAAAAACATAGTAATAACTTCATAGTTAGCAATGTAGTTTAGTTTTAGAAGAATTTATGCAAAAGATGCACGGATGTTGTAATAGTAAAAAAATTCTTACCATGCCATCTCCATGGATGTTACTGTAGTTCAACACGTGCACTAGTGACACGTATTGACCATAATGTGCAGGAGTTTGATAATAGATATTGTAATTCTCAAGATCATTAATAAATAAGATTAGATGATTTTTCTCCTGATAAGTTAATTCTGCGCCATCGGTGTAGTAGGTTCTATCTACCATTTTCCGCACATTCTTTGAATAATGAAAATAAGCTATCAATGGGAAAAAAACTGTTAACTATTTTGAAATAAACAATATAAATTACTTAATAACTATGTTTGAGAAACTCACATAACGATAGATTTGGAAGTGTATCAACAAGGACCCAAATGTTCATATCGTCTTCCTTGATGTCAGGATCACCAAGATCCATGGTGACAAGCATACCCTCATGGAAATCATATGCCTTGCAAAGTGTTTCCCAATTTGGGCAACCAAAATGGCATACGCTCTCAGAATTGTATAGATTTACAGCAAAATCAAAACCATGATGGGTCCTTAGGTGAACTATCTTTGTTTCCATATTTTCATGATCTTCAAAATCCAACCTCTCCAAAACACATCGTCTTGCATGGCATGGGATAAGCTAGTCGAATTGTAAAAGACAAAAATTAGACGTTGAAGAAGTAGAAGTCGAGCTTAATTATGAAAAAACACTTTGTGTAGTTGCATACCGTTTCAACATCGAAGGTCTCCTGGAGCTTAATGCTGAAGCGCCGACCTTCTACCAAGTGAGGCCTGTCGCAGAAACCCCGGTCGTCGCCGCACCAGGAGCACTCCCCGACACTTTCATGGTCCGACGACATTTCCTATGTTCATAATTCAAAGGTTAAACTTCTAAAATTCAATATATGTACTACAAAAACTAAATTAGATCATTATTATTCAGCACGGGTTGACTATCGGTCCGTCGAGTCTATTTTTGAAAACTCTCAGCTCATGTGGTGTATATATTCGACCGTTGGTGATGGTCGCTCCTCCCTTCGTCCCCGAGTGCATTAAACCAAAGTGTCTAGCACACGGGAACGAAGGAGAAGCGACCCCCACGACAATAGTCGGCATTCTTCTTCTCTCATATATGGTGGACACAGTCCCTCATTGATTTTTCGACTGTCGGTGATGGTCGTTACTCCTCCTTCCCCTAGTGCATAACAAAGGTCTAGCACAAGGAGAAGGAGAAACGACCCCCACGACAACAGTCGGGATTCTTCCTCTCTCATATATGGTGCAGACTTTCTCCCTCACTCATTTTTTGATTGTCATGTATGGAGCCTGGACAGACTTAAAATCAACCTGAAATGTCATTTAATTATATTTTTAGAAAATCCAGGCCACTCGATATTTCCTACATATTCTAGCACAAGTCATGCCAAAATTCACGGAAAAATCCGGCATGACCTTTGCTAAAAAAGGACATATTGAGCGCCTGAAATTTGCCGGAACGGAAATTAATCAACACTCCGGCAAAACATAGGCCACTCGGAGGTGTTACCTGCAAACATGGCCACTTGGGCAAGCACATATCCTATTTGCATTCAAAATTGATGGTCATTACATTCGAACTTGATGGTCATTGCATTCAATGGTTTATATCTACATATGAGCATTCAAACTTGATGGTCACCTCGAGGTCGGAGGGGGTCGGTGATGGGGACGACGGCGGGGATGATGCAGGGGCTCCGTGCGCTGTCGAATATTATCAACTAATAAGCAAAACTAAAATATTTCAAAATTAATATTCAAATTAGCATGCATTCAATAAGCAAAACTAAATCATCTTTTGTGTCCGTACATTGTCGGATATATCACTAATACATCTCGAATAGTATCATACATATCACATCACTAATACAACTACAATACTAGCGAACGACGAGTATCGGTGCTGGCGGTGGACACCCAAAGAGAAGGAACCATCACAGGATCATAACTCCAGTGAGATCGCTGAATAACCTGCCAGGTATTGTCGAACTTGCCCTTCAACGTAACTATGTAGCGACGGACGTGCTCGTCCTCCTCGCTGACACGGTGACGTATCACCTCCACGGGGGACGAAAGCCACCGCATCATCAGTGGCCCACGCGACCGCCACCAAAGAAGGTTCGGGTCAACGATGGGATGGCTCATCACCAAGCTGCGCCCCCTGAAGGTAGCACCTCCCAGTACTAGCCCGACGGAGCCCAGTCCCGGACATGGCCCCTCTGATCAAGCAGGCCTCCTCCACCGAGTCGACGACGAGGATGCGGGATAGGCATCGTCAACGTCGATGCGGGAATAAATGCTTTAACTAAAAAAATAACTAAAAATGTGACATGTTCAAAATATGACATGTCCACTTCAAAACGAATCAACCTAGAATTCTGTTAAATACACCTAAAACACCTAAATTCTATTAACTACACCTAATTAAAAACCTACATTTTGAACATGGTTCGAACATAACTAGGGTTCATACTATATTATTGATTATTTTAAGATTAAATAACTAATATACCTAAATTAAATTAACAACATGGGGTGGCTGGTCTCACCTCGAGGTCGGAGGGGGTCGGTGACGGGGACGACGACGGGGATGATGCAGGGGCTCCTTGATTTCGGCAAAAACAAATATAAAAAAAACATTATTATCGTCATCTTAGGACTTAGTGAAAATCCATAAGCTATCAAGTAAATATCCAATTTGATTCCACATAAAATTTTCAACTGTCAGCAATTTGTTTCCTAAACCCTAAGAACATTATTATCCTCATTTTTTACCTACTGTCTACCTCTTGAACCATAGAAAAATGTCCTATTTTCACATAACTTAGAGTTTGATTGCTGAAATATATTTCAAAATATACTATGAACCCTAGAAAAAGCCCTAATTTCAAAATATAACAAGTAGATGACATTTTTTACCAACTAAATGTAGTAAAATACAAACTATAATATAGAAACTATAAACTATAAGCTAGAATATTTTCAAACTATAAACTAGGAGGAGGAGGAGTGAGGAGGGCCGGCGGCCGGAGGAGTGCAGCATGGTGGCTAGAGGAGGGGGAGGAGGGCAGCCGGAGGAGGGGAGGCCGAGAATGGGTGGAGGAGGAGTGAGGAGTGAGGAGGGGGTGACCGGAGGAGGAGGGAGGAGGGCGCGGTGGGAGGAGGAGGAAGAGGAGGGAGGAGGCATACCGAGAAGGACGAGGGAGGACGACAGCAGCAATGCGGCGGCGGCGGCAATACGGTGGCGGCTGAGGCAGAGTGAGAAGCGGGGAGTGAGGGGAGGAAGAAGATGGTCGGGCGCGGGGGAGGAAAAATTGGGGATAAGGCACCCATAGCAGTAGCACGTGTCAAGGAAGAGCGCTACTGCTAAGATGAATAGCAGTAGCGCGAGCTGTAGACAAGCGCTACTACTATACCTATCCTGCCGGGAACGTTGTGGCAGTTACAGTAGTAGCGTTCTTTGTCTAGGCCGCGCTACTGCTAATTGTATATTAGTAGCGAGCTTTTTTTTCTCGAATACGCAAAGCTTGCATATCATTCCATTGATAGAAGAAGAAGAAGATTCAGTGCAGGGGTACAACACATGACACGAACGCAGACAGGCGTGAACATGGTGCTCGGAGCAGAGAGACAAGGAATGCTCAGCCCAAACAAAATATACATCACAGCTAAACCCACCAGACCCGAGCCAATAGCGGCGCTACCAAAACCAACGAGAACTACAACATCGTCCGAGCCAGAACCGGGGGACACCGCAAGCGGGCAAGATAGTGCCTTCAAGAAGGAGAACGATGCCGAGACTCCGTCACTATCCGGTCCGGGAGACCCAGACCTAGGGTTTTCCCCGAGCTCGAAGAGGGGCCCAACTAAAGAAGGCCTTGGCAGCGCCTCCAAGGAGAAAAACGACACCCGCGGACGCCATCGCTGCCAGCACCGGCTAGCCGAGCAGGGACCTCTCCCAGGCCTGAAGTTGAGCGATCCCATAGCCGGCGAATCCGGGATCGAAGATGGGAGGCCAACGCTGGTTGGAATCACCGAGTCATGGGGGGTTGGCGGGGCTGCACCTGCCGTCGGAGGGTGGCACCACCCCACACCCAAGGGCACATGATCTAGCAAAAGGGGAGGCTTTGAGGCGTAAATGGTAGGGCGGGCGACGAGGCGAACCACGCGGGAGGGTCTTGCCGCGACGGCGTCTAGCAACGCCGGCAAGCACAGACTGGAAGCACACAGATCCGAGCTGCCGTGGCCTTGACCGTCGGGATCTCGGCGAGCCAGGTAGGCTAGAAGGGACGCAGCTACCCGGTCGCCGGGCCGGAGCAGCCCGGTGGAGAACGCCAGCAGTGAGGGACACCGGAGAGACGCGGGCCTGTAGCCGCCGGGGCCGGAACAACACCAGCAAAGACCCGCCGCGAGGGGTCCCGGGCCAGCCACAACCGCGTACACGTCGCCGCCTCCACGCGAGAGCGGTCACCGTTGCTTGGGGAGGGGGAGGGCCGCCGGAGACGAGGGGGCTGCCTGCACGAGAGGGCAGGCCGCGAACGCCCCGCAACCGGCCGTCGTCGAGCTCGCAGCTCGAGCAGCAATGGAGGGGAGGCCCGAGAATCGCCAAAAACTGGTCGCGCGAGAGGGAGGCGCGAGGGAGGGCGTCCATGGCGGGCCGAGGATGGCAGGGGGGGTCGGCCGGCCGGCGAGGGGAGGGCTGCCGCCCGGGGTGGCTGGGAGAGTCTTCTTCTTGGTGGGACGGGTGGCGGGCGGAGTGTCGGGGCGTTAGGGGCAGCAGGCCCAGATCCGCCCGCCGCCACCTTCTGAGTCCGGCCAGCCGCCAGCCGGGCCCTCCGGCGACGGGACTCCTTGCGGCGGCGTTAGGGTTCCCCGATGTCGCCAGAGGAGGCGACGAGTGGGCATTTCCTATAGTAGTATTATAAAAAAGCGTTAGCGAGCTTTTGTACACAGCGCAACTGGTATATAGTAGTAGCGCATATTTTTGACCTACGCTACTGGTAAGCTTTTGTGTATAAGTTTTCCCTAGTAGTGTACTCGGATAACTAGTTGAGTCTATTTTATTAACGTTTACATTTTACAACATCCTTCTTAAACGGTAGCCACATTGATGGACAGCATCTCGTAAGAAGATTTAGTACCATCAAATAATATACATTATGGATTAGGCAGGACACCTGTCCGGATATTCTATTTCCATGCAAGGTTTTAAATCACCTTTTCCGCGGGATGATAGGGAGATCCGAGCTATAGCTATGCCAGTTATTGCGAGCTATCGCAGATGCTATTTACAATAGTGTTTATATAGCAAAAATTAAAAAATAAATGCCTAACAAAAAAGCATTAGGCAAGTAAGGACTAAAGAGGATTTATCTTTTAACTAATTAACAAATGTGTAGATGATTTCTTTAATTTCCTAGCTGTGTCATCGTGAGTATAAGTGGGAATCGCCGGTCAACCAAAGCTCCAAGGTAAAACAACCACACAAGAAAGATTGGATATGCTACATTGTTAGGGTTTCTGTTTTTTCATGTTATTTAGTTATATATGTGCGCATATTGGATTATATACACGTGCATAAATGATTACGTGCTATTTTTGGCCTTTGTACACTTGGTAATAATTTTTGCTATAGCCGGTAACGAGCTATGCCCAATAGCGCAGCTATTGCGCTGTATCGGCCGTAGCTAGGATAGCAGCACAAAGCGACATAGCTTCACTTTTGGTCCACGAAAGGGTATAGCTAACAATTTAAATCCTTGTTTCATGTACTACGTTTTCATATTACTGGAAGAAGGAGATGTGATGTCGAACAAATACAATTTAAAATAAATCAGTGGAAGTACTAAAGTTCCAATTTGCCGAAAAATGACTAGTTTCCATACTACTGAAGGAAGGAAGTGTGATGTCGAGCAAATAAATTAGAAATAAATCGGTGGGAGAGGTGTGAATTGATGGGTGGTGTGATGTCAGGCAAATAAAAGTGAAAATAAATCAATGGGCGAACTATGTTCCAATTTGCCAAGCGGAAAAGTATTAGTTTTCATATTACTGAAATAAGGAGATGTGATGTCGAGCAAATAAGTTTGGAAATAAATACTCCCTCCGTCCGGAAATACTTGTCATCAATATGGATAAAAGGGGATGTATCTAGATGTATTTTAGTTCTAGATACATCTCTTTTTATCCATTTTGATGACAAGTATTTTCGGACGGAGGGAGTAAGAGTGTATGAATGATTGGAGGGGGGCAAATAGGCATACAAAATCCCCTTTAATAATACTCCCTCCGTTCCTAAATATAAGTCTTTGTAGAGATTCCACTAGATGGACCACATACATAGTAAAAGGAATGAATCTACATTTAAAATACATCTATATATATCTGTATGTGGTTTATAATGAAGTCTCTACAAAGACTTATATTTAGGAACGGAGGGAGTAGTAGTGATTCTTCTTAAACGCTAGCCACGTTGATGAATCACTAGGGCTTGGGAACACTCGCAAGAAGATTTAGTATCAAATACTCCCTCCGTCCCATATTGTTGAAGGAAGGAGATGTGACGTCGGGCAAATAAAACTAAAAGTAAATCAATGGGAGGGGGTGAATTGATGAGAGATGTGATAGCAGGTAAATAAATTTGGAGACAAATCAGTGGGGTACTATATTTCCAATTTGCCAGATGAAGAAATGATTAATTTGTATGTTACCAAAGGAAGGAGATGTGATGTTGGGAATATAAAATTAAAAATAAATCAGTGGGAAGCCGTGCGAATTAATGGGAGGGGTGAAAGCGATGTAAGCAAACAGACATAGCAACTCTCCTTTAATAGTAGAGGTACAAAATATATCCTCGTTTTGGACATAGACTAGATCTTGTCGGTGGAACTTTTGACCGTCAATTTCTAAATACATATTTTGTTTGAAACAAAATAATTTTATCTCAAAACTGAGTATAATTATATAATATATTTGGTAATTTCAATTCTATCTCATCAATCTTGTTTTTTTAGTGATGGTCAAAACTTGAGAATGTCTTTATCGCAAAAGAAAAACCTTGAGAATGTGTGACTAACTGAAATTCTAAGACACGGGTAGAAGCAGCCAAAGACATCTCGGTTGTCGATGCTTATTGTTGGAGACCCAGATAACTGAGCTTATGCAGGGTTTCAGTAAACACCACGCGGTATTCAGAGAAGCGGACCTAGCCCTCTGGTAGGCAACTCGTGAAGGTGCAGGACCTGAATTTTATAGAATTTTTGGAGTATTTGGACGTTAGTAACTTTCCTGTGATGGTAGTTTGATTCGTAGGATTGGAGTCCTTAGATTTTTTTTCGTAGGATCCATTTGTACTACATTTTGAAGGAAAATTCCCATCCAATCAAACCTTTTTACAGGATTTCTTTGTTTTCCCTGCGCTATCAAACATTCTCTCAAATCCTATAGGATATTAGCGGACATGCCATCATATTTCTGCATTTTGATTTCGTCAAAAATATTCCTGCATTTTGAGAATAATGCGAATCAAATAGGCCCCAAAAGTTATGTGAATGATTCTTAAAAAGAAAAGTTATGTGAATTATTAAAAGAAAAGTTGGTTAAACTAAATAGGATCGGAGGGTACCTGTATATTCAAATTTGCATCCCTAATGGACACAGCACTACCATAAGGACGATCGGACGGGCCGACGAGCTAAGAGCATCTCTAGCAGACCCTGTATAATGTCCCAACCCGCAAAATAATCGTAAAAATACGGGTTCACGTGAAAAAAATCGCCCGATCAAACACTGTAAACGTGGCGGACCCGTAAATTTTTTGAGGGGCGCGGAAAACATCCCCATCGAAACTGTGAAAATAAGGATTTCGGAGCCAACCTGAGGGGGCCTTGTATACGCGCAAGACCGTTGGCGGGAGTCTAACTGCCACCGAAACCTTCATGCCTCGTTCCCGCCCCCGTCCCCGATGCCGCCCGCCCGCCCGAGCAGCGCGCTCGCCGCCGCTGGTCCTCGACGCCGCCGCCGTCGCGCCCGCCGCCATCCGTCCTGGCCGCTGCGCTCGCCTGTTGGCCGTCCGCCCAGGCCGCGGCGTCGATTCGAAGCCATCCGTCTCGAACGAAGCTAGCTAGCTCAATCGATTTGAACCGAGCTAGCTAGCTGAATCGATTCGAACAGCTAGCTAGTTAGCTCGATGCGTGTGCGCCTCGTCCGCGACTCGCGCGTCGTGGAAGGCAGCGACAGGGGGGAGGAGCTAGCGTGTGCGTGCGGCCATGGCGGACGGGTGGATGCGGTCCTGGGGCGAGCGGCAGCGGTACCCGGGACTGCGCCGAAGAGTAGATGAGCGACAGAGGATGGGCCAACCGGAGGGGCAGAGGATGGGTGGAGACGGCAGGCAGAAGGAGCAGTAGCGGGTCGGGCCTCGACCAGTCCGTGCGTGAGGAGGAAAAAGAGAAAAAAATATAGAAAAAAGTGGGTCACACACCTGTTTCAGGTTGATTTACAGTTTCTATTCTGCCGCGCCTGTTTTCGGCCCTTATCCGAGACATTGCCACGAACTGTAAACGTAATTTTACAGTTGGCGATATAAGGGGTCTGACAAGGAAAACAAGCCCGTGCGGTCGGTAGTTCCCTGTTTACGTGTTGCTGCGCTGATGTTTAGTACCACATCGCTATTCCAGGTCGATACACCGTGGAATAAAACGTGAAGCCCGGGTGCTGGCATACACCGTGTGGCAAGCACGGTTACTGCACGAAACCAATATACTATGATTACCGATGGCCAGCGCCAACAATGCGACAGGTGTGTATTCTGGAAATATATATATATATGTGGGCTGTGCCTTCTGCAGCAAAACACACCTCATCACAAAATCTTGAGAGCTAACGAATAATAGTATTCTGTCATTGCAGGGGCGCCTTTTTTGCTTTTGCCGTTGCACCAGCAACCTGCTTCTGGTATTAGTGTAACAGCATAGAATGTGAGGCCCGGAGGACCCGCCAAATCCATGTTTGTAATTCATCTCTTCTTATAAGCATACTTTTTGCGCTCGTAGAAGAGATCGGTCTTGGCGCTTCCTAGGTTGACAATCTTGGCGTTTCCAGCATACGATTACTTACAGTCTGTTCCTAGCCTGTTTCATGGATGGGCCAAATTCAGCCTGTGGTTGCAGTAGGTCCGTTTGTGGCCCGTTAATCTAGTGGGCCGTTTTCATTGCGTCATCTAATACGGCCCATTAATGACCCGTTACCTGAAACACTCCGGAACCATTCCTGTGTCCGAATACCATCGTTCAATATATCATTCTTTACCTCTTGACCTTTTCGAGACTCCTCGTCATGTCCGTGCCCTCATCCGGAACTCCGAACAACCTTCGGTCACCAAAACACATAACTCATATAATACATATCGTCATCGAACGCTAAGCGTGCGGACCCTACGGGTTCGAGAACTATGTAGACATGACCGAGACACCTCTCTGGTCAATAACCAATAGCGGAACCTGGATGCTATATTGGTTCCGACATATTCTATGAAGATCTTTATCGGTCGAATCGCAATGTCAACATACGTTATCCCCTTTGTCATCGGTATGTTACTTGCCCGAGATTCGATCGTCGGTATCTGTCACGCCCAAGATGCGACCCTATCCTAAAGGAACTCGAAGGTCCCACCAAGGATAGAAGCGCATCTTGAAGACGCTTTTGCAAGGTGGATATCATTACATCAACATTACATAATAGATGGGGATACATACAAAAGGCATACAATGCCACACGAATGCAACAATACAACATACAAGAATAACATCCGACTACGGATGAATCATAAACAGAAACTCAAACAATATCCACCCTGCTAGCCCAGGCTGCCGACCTGGAACCTATCCCCTGATCGAAGCAGAAGATGAACTCAAGCAAGCAAGCATCGCTCTCGCGTCAAGATCATCGCATAACCTGTACCTGCAACTGTTGTTGTAGTAATCTGTGAGCCACGAGGACTCAGCAATCCCATTACCATGGGTATCAAGACTAGCAAAGCTTAATGGGAAAGGAAGGGGTAAAGTGGTGAGGTTGTAGCAGCGACTAAGCATGATATGGTGGCTAACATACGCAAATGAGAGCGAGAAGAGAAACAAAGGAACGGTCGTCAACTAGCAATGATCAAGAGGTGATCCTGAACTCCTACTTACGTCAAGCATAACACAGAAACCGTGTTCACTTCCCGGACACCGCCGAGAAGAGACCATCACGGCTACACACACGGTTGATGCGTTTTAATTCGGATCTGGTGTCAAGTTATCTACAACCGGACATTAACAAATTCCTATCTGCCACATAACCGCGGCACGGCTCTCGAAAGTTTATACCTGCAGGGTGTCCCAACTTAGCCCATGACAAGCTCTTGCGATCAACGAAGGAATAGACCTTCTCCCAGAAGACCCGATCGGTCTCGGAATCCGGTTTACAAGACATTTCGACAATGGTAAAACAAGACCAGCAAAAGCCGCCCGATCGCCGACAATCCCGATAGGAGCTGCACATATCTCGTTCTCGAGGCAACACCGGATGAGACATCGTACGAGTAAAACCAGACCTCGAGTTTCCCCGAGGGGGCCCCGCAGTCTACTCGGTTCGGACCAACACTTAGACAAGCATTGGCCCGGGGGGGCTAAAATAAAGACGACCCTCGAGAGAGCGACTCCCAAGGGAAAAAGTAGGTGGTGGTGAGGCAAATGGTAAAACCAATGTTGGGCCTTGCTGGAGGAGTTTTATTCAAAGCGAACTGTCAGGGGGGTCCCATAAATCACCCGACCGCGTTAGGAACGCAAAATCCGGGAACATAACACCGGTATAACGAAAACTAGGGCGGCAAGAGTGGAACAAAACACCAGGCGTAAGGCCGAGCCTTCCACCCTTTACCAAGTATATAGATGCATTAATAATATAAGAGATATTGTGATATCCCAACATAAACCCTGTCCACCATGGAGAAATCTTCAACTTCACCTGCAACTAGCAACGCTATAAGACGGGCTGAGCAAAAGCGGTAACATAGCCAAACAACGGTTTGCATAGGAAAGGTGTCAAAGGTTAGAGGTTCATGGCAATTTGGGAGGCTTGATGAGCAAAAGATAGGTAACGCAGCATAGCGAAAGAACGAAGCAACTAGCATAGCAATGATAGTAGTGAGATCCAGGGTAGCGGTCATCTTGCCTGAAATCCCGCAAGGAAGAAGAACGAGTCCATGAAGAAGACGACTGGATGAAGCCGAACCAACCGTAGACGAACGAATCCTCACGATCGCAATGAAACAGGAACTAACAAGAAGAAGCACACAACATAGGTAAACACACCACACATGAACAAGGCATGATGCACAACAAGCATGATGCATGACCAAGCTACATGAAGCTACTCATGGCAAGAGATGATGCAAACAAGAACAACACATCAAGGCAAGTTTAAATGAGGCCGGGAACAACATATAACAATTCCGGAAAGTCCTCATATGCATATTTCGAAATTGGTCCAGATCTGAATAAACCTTATGTTCAAGTTGTTAAACAGCAAGTTAAGACACACCAAGATGATCTACACGAAATTCTAGTTAGGTTACATATAAAGTTCATTTAATTCGGAGCTACGGCCTAGAAGATATGAGCAAAACAAGTTAAGCATGTCATTGATGCAAAAAGCACCCAAACATCAAGCAAACACACCAAAACAAGGATGCAACATTATAATAGGAAACAACATGCAAAATCAAGCAAGTTTCATATAG
Source organism: Aegilops speltoides (assembly GCA_021437245.1). Classification (NCBI taxonomy): domain Eukaryota; kingdom Viridiplantae; phylum Streptophyta; class Magnoliopsida; order Poales; family Poaceae; genus Aegilops; species Aegilops speltoides. The sequence goes on from CM038147.1 coordinate 442,592,770, forward strand.
AGCACACTCAAAACGGAGCAACGGTTCAACACACACTCTATACAAGTCATAGCAACAATCTGTCCATAACAGCAACTAGGCATATTGCAAGCATCAAAACATCATGCTACAGCACCCCAACATAATAACAAAAGGCATGGGCATGAAGTACAGGTAAAGCATAACTAAACATGAACACTGAGCTATCTCCAGAAATCACTAGAACATGCTCCAAAACACATGGTAAGATTGCAAATAATAACAGTTTCAGACTTTAGCAGAAATAACATCAGGTTGCAATGTTTAGAGCAAGCAAACAACATGTTACAGGAACTTATCATGGCAAACAAAGGCATGGCATGAATCTACTAATTTCATAGATCAAAAGACCCTTACTGACCATAAGCCAAAAAGGCATAGAAAATATGATGGCACCCATGTAAACATGGCAAGTTATATTACAGATTCATAACATGGCAGGAACAATAATAAGTCGGCATGTTGGTGAGCTTGAACCACTCACCACAGAGCAATACATGGCATGGCAAGGCAACCAACAGTAAGAAGGCATGTTTTTGAAGCTAAGCATGGCAAGAACAAGTTCATAGGGTGCATGGATCACTAGCAAACAATCATGGAAACATTGAACTTAATGTTAACAGGCTGACAACAACATCATTTAGCAAACTTTAGAGCAAGATAACAACATGTTCCAGTAGGCTATAATTGCAACCAAGGGCATGAATGGATAGAGCAAGACATGTAGATCAAAACATGTTTATGGGACATCTCCAGATTATGCATAGAATGATTACTAGAAGCATGTTAACATGGCATCACAAAATTACAGAATCTGTCTAGCAAAACAGCAACAGCAAATACCCTCCTTAACAAGCTCGATTCACTCACCACAAGTCATTGCATGACAATTTAAGCATAGCATCATCAAGAAGGCATGTTTGTGAAACAAACCAAGTCAAGAACAAGTCCATAGCATGCAAGGATCAAATATAGCAACCTTGGCCAAATTGAATAACAAGTAAACAATCTGCCAGGAAACATTTTGAAGCAAAAGTAGAGCACTCAAATGACATGCTAGACTACTCCATAATTGCAAACAAGGGCATGAATGGATATACAACAACCATATGTTCAAAACACCCTTACTGAAGTATCTCAAAATATGCATGGATCTCTCTATAGCATCAAGTTTACATGGCATCAAAATAACAAAGAGCAGGGGACTAAAATCAGCAATATCACGAAGCCTAGTTTGCATGCTTGTGCTAGTCACCACATTGATCATAAAAATACATGGCATACACCCCTGGAAAGATGGCATGGCATAGATCAAAACACTTGAAGACATCAACCTCATAGGATGCACACATCAATCATGGCAAAAGTGACAAATGAGCAAGTTATAACAGTTTCAGCAGATTAACATCAACATGCACACTTCCAACAGCATTTCGGGCATCAAGATGAGCTCAAATGAAAATGATGCAATGGAAGGAAATGAAGTACTCGTCGAGACGAACAATTTAACATATTACACGCACGAAACGGAGCTACGGATGCAGAGATGTGATGCGATGAACATGGCATGATTATATGAAAAACTGAGGACTTAGTGGATTCGGGGAAGGGAAAAGTCAACCTCCGTGCACGGTTTACGAGGATCGCCGGAGCTGTCGGGGACGGGGCCGGGGAGGCGGATCCGGGGCTTCTCCGGCCGGATCTCGCCAGATCCGGTCCGGATCGAGGCGGAGGGGCGACGGGGAGGCGCTGCGGAGGGCGGCGAGGCCGGGCGCAGCAGCGCGCAGTGCCGGGCCGGGGAGGACGAGGAGGCGACGGGCACCGCACACGGCTAAGGAACGATCCGTAGATCAACTTGTGTGTCTATGGGTGCCCCCGCCTGTATATAAAGGAGCCGGGGGAGGAGGCCGCCGCCTAGGGGCGCGCCAGGGGGAGTCCTACTCCCACCGGAGTAGGACTCCCTTTCCAAGTAGGAGTAGGAGAGAAAGGGAAAGAGGAGGAAGAGGGAAGGAAAGGGGCGCCCCTTCCCTTGTCCTATTCGGACTAGGAGGGGGAGGGGCGCGCGGCCCCCTCCTGGCTCCTTCCTCTTCTCCCTCTTGGCCCATGTAGGTGTTGGGGAACGTAGTAATTTCAAAAAAAAAAATCCTACGCACACGCAAGATCATGGTGATGCATAGCAACGAGAGGGGAGAGTGTTGTCTACGTACCTTCGTAGACCGAAGCGGAAGCGTTGAGGCAACGTAGAGGAAGTAGTCGTACGTCCTCCCGGTCCAACCGATCCAAGCACCGTTACTCCGGCACCTTCGAGTTCTTGACACACGTACAACTCGATGACGCACCCCGATCTCCGATCCAGCAGAGGCGCGGGGCGGAGTTCTGTCAGCACGACGGGTGGTGACGATCTTGATGTTCTCCTGTCGCAGGGCTTCGCCTAAGCACCACTACACGGCTAAGGAACGATCTCAATGATCAACTTGTGTGTCACTGGGGTGCCCCTACCCCCGTATATAAAGGAGTGGAGGAGGGGAGGGCCGGCCCTCTACTATGGCGCGCCCTAGGGGAGTCCTACTCCCACCGGGAGTAGGATTCCCCCTTTCCTAGTCCAACTAGGAATCCTTCCATGTATTAGGAGTAGGAAACAAGGAAGGGAAGAGAGAAGGAAGGAAGGAGGGTGCGGCCCTTCCCTAGTCCAATTCGGACTAGGCCATGGGGGCATGGCCTGCCCTAGGCAGCCCTCTCTCTTTCCCCACACGCCCAATAAGGCCCAATACTTCTCCCGGCGAATTGCCGTAACTCTCCGTACTCCAAAAAATACCGAATCACTCGGAACCTTTCCGAACTCCGAATATAGTCGTCCAATATATCGATCTTTACGTCTCGACCATTTCGAGACTCTCGTCATGTCCCCGATCTCATCCGGGACTCAACTCCTTCGGTAAATCAAAACTCATAAACTCATAATATAACCATCCATCGAAACCTTAAGCGTGCAGGACCCTACGGTTCGAGAACAATGTAGACATGACCGAGACACGTCTCCGGTCAATAACCAATAGCGGGACCTGGATGCCCATATTGGTTCCTACATATTCTACGAAGATCTTTATCGGTCGAGACCGCATAAGAACATACGTTGTTCCCTTTGTCATCGGTATGTTACTTGCCGAGATTCGATCATCGGTATCCAATACCTAGTTCAATCTCGTTACCGCAAGTCTCTTTACTTGTTCCGTAATACATCATCTCGCAACTAACTCATTAGTTGCAATGCTTGCAAGGCTTAAGTGATGTGCATTACCGAGAGGGCCCAGAGATACCTCTCCGACATTCGGAGTGACAAATCCTAATCTCGAATACGCCAACTCAACAAGTACCTTCGAGACACCTGTAGAGCACCTTTATAATCACCCGATTACGCCAGACGTTTGGTAGCACACAAAGTGTTCCTCCGTAAACGGAGTTGCATAATCTCATAGTCATAGGAACATGTATAAGTCATGAAGGAAGCAATAGCAACATACTAAACGATCGGGTGCTAAGCTAACGGAATGGGTCATGTCAATCAGATCATTCAACTAATGATGTGACCTTGTTAATCAAATAACAACTCCTTGTTCATGGTTAGGAAACATAACCATCTTTGATTAACAAGCTAGTCAAGTAGAGGCATACTAGTGACACTGCTTTGTCTATATATTCACACATGTATTATGTTTCCGGTTAATACAATTCTAGCATGAATAATAAACATTTATCATGATATAAGGAAATAAATAATAACTTTATTATTGCCTCTAGGGCATATTTCCTTCAGTAGGCCCATTAACCCCCCGGGGGGTTCCGGTAACCTCCCGGTACTCCTGTAAAATGCCGATTTCACCCGGAACCATTCCGATGTCCAAACATAGGCTTCTAATATATCAATCTTTATGTCTCGACCATTTTGAGACTCCTCGTCATGTCCGTGATCACATCCGGGACTCCGAACAAACTTCGGTACATCAAAACTTATAAACTCATAATAAAACTGTCATCGAAACGTTAAGCGTGCGGACCCTACGGGTTCGAGAACTTTGTAGACATGACCTAAAACCATTCTCGGTCAATAACCAATAGCGGGACCTGGATGCCCATATTGGTTCCTACATATTCTACGAAGATCTTTATCGGTCAAACCGCATAACAACATACGTTGTTCCCTTTGTCATCGGTATGTTACTTGCCCGAGATTTGATCGTCGGTATCCAATACCTAGATCAATCTCGTTACCGGCAAGTCTCTTTACTCATTACGTAATGCATCATCCCGTAACCAACTCATTGGTTACATTGCTTGCAAGGCTTATAGTGATGTGCTTTACCGAGAGGGCCCAGAGATACCTCTCCGACAATCGGAGTGACAAAACCTAATCTCGAAATACGCCAACCCAACATGTACCTTTGGAGACACCTGTAGTACTCCTTTATAATCACCCAGTTACGTTGTGATGTTTGGTAGCACCCAAAGTGTTCCTCCGGTAAACGGGAGTTGCATAATCTCATAGTTACAGGAACATGTATAAGTCATGAAGAAACCAATAGCAACATACTGAACGATCAAGTGCTAGGCTAACGGAATGGGTCATGTCAATCACATCATTCTCCTAATGATGTGATCCCATTAATCAAATGAAAACTCATGTCTATGGTTAGGAAACTTAACCATCTTTGATTCACGAGCTAGTCAAGTAGAGGCATACTAGTGACACTCTGTTTGTCTATGTATTCACACATGTATTATGTTTCAGGTTAATACAATTCTAGCATGAATATTAAACATTTATCATGAAATAAGGAAATAAATAATAACTTTATTATTGCCTCTAGGGCATATTTCCTTCAGTCTCCCACTTGCACTAGAGTCAATAATGTAGTTCACATCGCCATGTGATTTAACACGAATATTCATATCTGTATATGATTAACACCCATAGTTCACATCGTCATGTGACAAACACCCAAAGGGTTTACTAAAGTCAATAATCTAGTTCACATCGCTATGTGATTAACACCCAAAGAGTACTAAGGTGTGATCATGTTTTTCTCGTGAGAGAAGCTTAGTCAACGGGTCTGTCACATTCAGAGCCGTATGTATTTTGCAAATATTCTATGTCTACAATGCTTTGCACAGAGCTACTCTATCTAATTGCTCCCACTTTCAATATGTATCCAGATTGAGACTTAGAGTCATCTGGATCGGTGTAAAAGCTTGTATTGTTGTAACTTTTACGATGAGCTCTTTTATCACTTCCATTATCGAGAAATATCTCCTTAGTTCTCACTAAGGATATTCTTGTCCGCTGTCCAGTGATCTACTCTTAGATCAAAATTGTATTCCTTTGTCAAACTCAGAGCAAGGTATACAATAGGTGCAGTTTACAAGATAGCATACTTTATAGAACCTATGACTGAGGCATAGGGAATGACTTTTCATTCTCTTTCTATTTTCTGCCATGGTCGGGTCTTGAGTCTTACTCAACTTCACACCTTTGCATCACAGGCAAGAACTCCTTCTTTGACTGTTCCATTTTGAACTATTCAAAAATTTATCAAGGTATGTACTCATTGAAAAATCTTATCAAGCGTCTTGATCTATCTATATAGATCTTGATGCTCAATGTGTAAGCAGCTTTACCGAGGTCTTGCTTTGAAAGAACTCCTTTCAAACACTCCTTTATGCTTTGAAAGAAATGATGTAGTGCTCCCACTCACTTTCTTGTAAATACATGCCTTTCCAAAAGTCTATATAAAACCATATGCTTTGATCAACTCATCAAAGTGTATATTCCAACTCCGAGATGCTTGCACCAGTCCACTGATGGATCACTGGAGCTTGCACATTTTGTTAGCACCTTTAGGATTGGCAAAACCTTCTGGTTGCATCATATACAACTCTCCTTCAAGAAAACCATTAAGGAATGCAGTTTTGACATCCATTTGCCAGATTTCATAAAATGTGGCAATTGCTAACATGATTCGGACAGACTTAAGCATCGCTACAGTTGAGAAAATCTCATTGTAGTCAACACCTTGAACTTGGTCAAAACCTTTTTGCGACAAGTTGAGCTTTGTAGATAGTAACACTACTATCAACGTCCGTCTTCCTCTTGAAGATCCATTTATTTTCTATGGTTTACCGATCATCGGGCAAGTCCACCAAAGTCCACACTTTGTTCTCATACATGGATCCTATCTCGGAATTCATGGCCTCCAGCCATTTTGTGGAATCTGGGCTCATCATTGCTTCCTCATAGTTCGTAGGTTTATCATGGTCTAGTAACATGACTTTTAGAACAGGATTACCGTACCACTCTGGTGCGGACCGTACTCTGGAAGACCTACGAGGTTCTGTAGTAAGTTGATCTGAAGTTTCATGATCATCATCATTAGCTTCCCCACTAATTGGTGTATGAATCACTGGAACTAATTTCAGTGATGAACTACTTTCCAATTCGGGAGAAGGTACAATTACCTTATCAAGCTCTACTTTCCTCCCACTCACTTCTTTCGAGAGAAACTCCTTCTCTAGAAATGATCCATTCTTAGCAACGAATGTTTTGCCTTTGGATCTGTGATAGAAGGAGTACCCAACAGTTTTGGGTATTCTATGAAGACGCACTTCTCCGATTTGGTTTTGAGCTTATCAGGTTGAAAACCTTTTTCATATAAGCATCGCAACTCCAAACTTTAAGAAACGACAGCTTAGGTTTACTGCTAAACCATAGTTCATACGGTGTCGTCTCAACGGATTTAGATGGTGCCCTTTTAACGTGAATGCAGCTGTCTCTAATGCATAACCCCAAAACGATAATGGTAAATCAGTAAGAGACATCATAGATCGCACCATATCCAATAAAGTGCGGTTACGACGTTCGGACACACCATAACGTTGTGGTGTTCCAGGTGGCATGAGCTGTGAAACTATTCCACATTGTTTTAATTGAAGACCAAACTCGTAACTCAAATATTCGTCTCCGCGATCAGATCGCAAAAACTTTATTTTCTTGTTACGATGATTTTTCCACTTCACTCTAAAATTCTTTGAACATTTCAACTATTTTTGACTTATGTTTCATCAAGTAGATATACCCATATTTACTCAAGTCATCTTGTGGAGGTTGGAAAATAACGATACTTGCCACGAGCATCAACACTCATTGGATCGCATACATCGGTATGTATTATTTCCAATAAGTCAGTAGCTTGTTCCATTGTTCCGGAGAACGGAGTTTTAGTCATCTTGCCCAAAAGACACGGTTCGCAAGCATCAAATGATTCATAACCAAGTGATTCCGAAAATCCATCTTTATGGAGTTTCTTCATGCGCTTTACACCGATATGACCCAAACGGCAGTGCCACAAATAAGTTGCACTATCATTATTAACTTTGCATCTTTTGGCATCAATATTATGAATATGTGTATCACTACGATCGAGATCCAACAAACTATTTTCATCGGGTGTATAACCATCGAAGGTCTTATTCATGTAAACAGAATAACAATTATTCTTTAACTTCAAATGAATAACCGTATCGCAATAAACATGATCAAATCATAGTCATGCTCAATGCAAACGCCAAATAACATTTATTTAGGTTTAACACTAATCCCGAAAGTATAGGGAGTGTGTGATGATGATCATATCAATCTTGGAACTACTTCCAACACTCATCGTCACTTCCCTTCAACTAGTCTCTGCTTATTCTCAGAACTCCTGTTTGAGTTACTAATCTTAGCAACCGAACAAGTATCAAATACTCAGGGCTACTATAAACACTAGTGAGGTACACATCAATAACTTCTATATCAAATATACCCTTGTTCACTTTGCCATCCTTCTTATCCACCAAATATTCAGGGCATTTCCGCTTCGGTGACCATTTCCTTTGCGGTGTAAGCACTCGGTTTCAGCTTTGGTCCAACTTTGGGCTTCTTCGTGGAAGTGACAACTTGCTTGTCATTCTACTTGAAGTTCCCTTTCTTTCCTTTGCCCTTTTCTTGAAACTAGTGATCTTGTCAACCATCAACACTTGATGCTCTTTCTTGATTTCTACCTTCGTCGATTTCAACATCACGAAGAGCTCGGGAATCGTTTTCGTCATCCTTGCATACTATAGTTCATCACAAAGTTCTACTAACTTGGTGATGGTGACTAGAGAACTCTGTCAATCACTATCTTATCCGGAAGATTAACTCCCACTTGATTCAACCGATTGAAGTACCTGCATAATCTGAGCACATGCTCACTAGTTGAGCGATTCTCCTCCATCCTTTAGCTATAGAACTTGTTGGAGACTTCATATCTCTCAACTCGGTATTTTCTGAAAATATTAACTTCAACTCTGGAACATCTCATATGGTCCATGACGCTCAAAACGCCTTTGAAGTCCCGATTCTAAGCCATTAAGCATGGTGCACTAAACTATCAAGTAGTCATCATATTGAGCTAGCCAAACGTTCATAACGTCTATATCTACTCCTGCAATAGGTCTGTCACCTAGCGGTGCATTAAGGACATAATTCTTTTGTGCAGCAATGAGGATAAACCTCAGATCACGGATCCAATCCGCATCATTGCTACTAACATCTTTCAACACAGTTTTCTCTCGGAACATATCAAAATAAACATATGAAAGCAACAATGCGAGCAATTGATCTACAACATAATTTGCAAAATACTACCAGACTAAGTTCATGATAAATTTAAGTTCAATTAATCATATTACTTAAGAACTCCCACTTAGACAGACATCTCTCTAGTCATCTAAGTGATCACGTGATCCAAATCAACTAAACCATGTCCGATCATCACGTGAGATGGAGTAGTTTTCAATGGTGAACATCACTATGTTGATCATATCTACTATATGATTCACGCCGACATTTCGGTCTCCGTGTTCCGAGGCCATATCTCAGATATGCTAGGCTCGTCAAGTTTAACTTTGAGTATTCCGCGTGTGCAACTGTTTTGCACCCGTTGTATTTGAACGTAGAGCCTATCACACCCGATCATCACGTGGTGTCTCAAGACAAAGAACTTTCATAGCGGTGCATACTCGGGAGAACATTTCTTGATAATTAGTGAGAGATCATCTTAAAATGCTACCGTCAAACAAAACAGAATAAGATGTATAACAGATAAACATCATATGCAATCAAAATATGTGACATGATATGGCAATGATCATCTTGCGCCTTTGATCTCCATCTCCAAAGTACTGTCATGATCTCTATCGTCACCGGCACGACACCATGATCTTCATCATCTTGATCTATATCAATGTGTCGTCACATGGTCGTCTCGCCAACTATTGCTCTTGCAACTATTGCTATCGCACATCGATAAAGTAAAGCAATTATCTGGCACTTGCATCTTTATGCAACAAAGAGACAACCATAGGGCTTCTGCCAGTTGCCGATAACTTCAACAAAACATGATCATCTCATACAACAACTTATATCTCATCACGTCTTGACCATATCACATCACAACATGCCCTGCAAAAACAAGTTAGATGTCCTCTACTTTGTTGTTGCAAGTTTTACGTGGCTGCTACGGGCTTAGCAAGAACCGTTCTTACCTACGCATCAAAAACCACAACGATAGTTCGTCAAGTTGGTGCTGTTTTAACCTTCGCAAGGACCGGGCGTAGCCACACTCGATTCAGCTAAAGTGAAAGAGACAGACACCCCCCAGCCACCTTTAAGCACGAGTGCTCGTAACGGTGAAACCAGTCTTGCGTAAGCGTACGCGTAATGTCGGTCCGGGCCGCTTCATCTCACAATACCGCTGAACCAAAGTATGACATGCTGGTAAGCAATATGACTTGTATCGCCCACAACTCACTTGTGTTCTACTCGTGCATATAACATCAACGCATAAAACCTAGGCTCGGATGCCACTGTTGGGGAACGTAGTAATTTCAAAAAATTTCCTACGCACACGCAAGATCATGGTGACGATATAGCAACGAGAGGGGAGAGTGTTCGTCCACGTACCCTCGTAGACCGTAAGCGGAAGCGTTAGCACAACGCGGTTGATGTAGTCGTACGTCTTCACGATCCGACCGATCCAAGCACCGAACGTACGGAGCCTCCGAGTTCAGCACACGCTCAGCTCGATGATGATCTCCGCCCTCCAATCCAGCAAAGGCTCGGAGATGAGTTTCACAAGATGACGGCGTGGTGGCGATGATGATGTTCTATCGCGCGCAGGCTTCGCCTAAACTCCGCGACGATATGACCCGGTGGAATATGGTGGAAGGGGCACGGTATGCCAAACACGCTAGGTTTCGTTATGGTATTAGCCACAATTTTGGTCGTTGGTTTAACAAAATTCTTATCTTTTCATTTAAGATAATTTGCATAGGGAATTACAAATCAATTTATTCGTGCGTATAAATGCGAAAGCATAACTTAAAAATTGGTCAGAAAAGGGGTTAGAATAAATGTGGAGATTGAAAAGGGTGTATTCGGCAATAGTAAATCAAGGGAATAAAGTTCCAATTGCGAAAAATAGTTATTTTCAAAGAAATGGGAGTCGGAAAATTGATAATCGTAGGTGATGATTTTTATTAGGAAATAAAATGATATCAAATAATTTGAAATTTTATAAGTAAAATATAAAGTTCAAATATGTAAGAAATGGGAATTATATAGAGAAAAAATTTAATAATATTGGTTCAAAATAACTTGAATAAATTCTAGAGGAGATCATAGTAAAATTTTACATGAATTTTATTATCCTTGGATAAAGTGAAAAGATATAATGTGGAGCAAAAAATAGATCAAATTTAAAGATATTGTATATAACTTGAAAAAAATCAGGATAATTCCTGAATGAAATTACTTGAAATAACTAAAATAATGGGTTAATTATGAAGTTATTAATAACTGAAATTTGGGTACATTAATCAATAACGTTAAGAGAAAATAATTGGGTTTGGAAATAAAATTTAATAAATATCCGTAATTTAAATCTGGAAAAAATAATCTTTAAAAGTAGATAAAAATATATTGTATGAATATCAATTTGGGAAAATAGTATCTATATTAAATTTAGATGAAAAATAATTAAAACTGGTATTTAAAAAGGAATTTATTATGTTTTGGAAAAATTAAAATTCTAAGGCAAAAAACTTGAGGGTAACGACAACGGAAACACTCAAAAGTCAATATTTTTTGGAAAGATAATTTGACTTATCTTTCTAAACAATTGTTTGGAAGGAAGTTGAATTAAGTACTGATTTATAAATTTTAAGAAAATTATTAATACCTATTTGTTTTTGATTCAACGGAATTAAAAAAATTTTTCTCATAGTTACAGGAACATGTATAAGTCATGAAGAAAGCAATAGCAACATACTAAACGATAAAGTGCTAGGCTAACGGAATGGGTCATGTCAATCACATCATTCTCCTAATGATGTGATCCCGTTAATCAAATGACAACTCATGTCTATGGTTAGGAAACTTAACCATCTTTGATTCACGAGCTAGTCAAGTAGAGGCATACTAGTGACACTCTGTTTGTCTATGTATTCACACATGTATTATATTTCCGGTTAATACAATTCTAGCATGAATAATAAACATTTATCATGAAATAAGGAAATAAATAATAACTTTATTATTGCCTCTAGGGCATATTTCCTTCAATTATAACGATAAATTCATTAAGAACTTATATTTATATGTAAAGTGCAATCTTTAAATTTCATATATCATACAGATGGACTTATGAAGTTATTCAAACAATGATATCAAATAATTAACACAGTAGTAAGATGCACCTTATGGTAAATTTTACCATCTTTGGGCAGAACAAAGAGTTCATGTTATTGTAGTAAGGTGCACCTTAACGCGAATTTTACACCACCTACAAAGGGATGAAGAGAGTATGAATTCATTTAATCCGTTATTCAAAGAAAGGTGGGAGAAAGATACACTACACTAACCTACCACCCAACAAAATTTGAAGCGTGAGGGGAATATGCCATATGGTAAGTTTAATTTTTCCAAACACGATTTAAAAAACAATTATTTACATACTACATTATAAAAAGGGGTACATGGTGTTTGTAAAGATAATTCAGGTGAATATTGTTTAGCCCAATATTTGTTCCATTTAGTGGATTCAATTATTCAAGGTTGTATTACTTTGTGCAGCGGCTTTTATATGTATCACCACTAAAATGTTACATATGGTTTACATATATAATCTATCTTACAAAAGAAAGGCTATACCTAATTGAGGTTGTATCTATCTAGCATCATACTAAATAGTATATCATTTACATAATCTATCTTACAAAAAGAAAGGCTATACTTAATTGAGGTTGTATCTATCTAGCATCCTATTAAATAGTATAGTTTTTGTAATACATGAAAAGATGCCTTGCCAACCCCTACAACAAAAAGCAGCGATATTTCTTCAACTGATATTTATTAAGATGGTTATATTCACATTTTTATGCACGACAATATATGCATATTTTCCTACTTGTGTCACAGTTAGGCCATGAGGGCAATATATATATATGTTCATGTCTGATTATTTGTCTATATTTTTTTATTTTTAAGTTTTTCTTTATTTTTCTTTTATGTCTGCTCAATTTCCTTTTGGTGCGGGGCAGGACGCCTTGTATGTGTCATTTTTCTTTGTCTAACTGGACGACACATGCCTTTTTGGGATTTGCAAGTTTATTATTTTACTGTAAAATATGTGGTGACAATTGTTTTTATGTGCACCTAAAAATATATTTTTACTTGACAGTTTTTTAAGTGAGTTCAATCCTTTTGTATACGTGGTGATTCTTTTATATGGCTCGTTCTATATCTCAGAAAAAAAGTCAGGGTTCACTCTTTGGTCTTTAATTAGCTTGGGCATTAAGATTTTTTTAGTTGTGTATACGTATCTCTTTTATACTTTGGAAGGAGAAGGCGTGCTTTTTTCTAAGACGTGGCTGTTAAGGACTCCTTTTTCTGGACGTGGCTGTTAGGGACTCCTTTTTTTTACACATTTTCTTTTCTTTTTTGACATGAGAGTTTAATCTTTGATTTAAAATACCTGGTGTCTTTATAAAAAAAATATGGTGACAACCAAATTTTTATGTGTGTTCAGTCCTTTGCGTACATGCTGATTCTTTTTTTTATTGGCAAGCTGGTGATTATTTTTTAGAACGTGGTGATTCTTTTGATTAGACATAGTTCGGTGGGTTTAATCTCTTGCGTATGTGTCATTTTCATTTGATAATAAGGCATGGACTCTTAGTTCTGTCCATTGCGTATGCGGTGATTTTTTTTCTGAAACATGGTGATTCTAGTCTAACGGAAGGGAGACCCAGGGGTACACGTCTCCTGTAGATTTTTTCTTTTCAAGCGTAGAAGGGAAGACCAAGGGAGAACGCCTCCTGTTTCATCCTACGGCTACAAAAATTATATATTAATCGGATGGATGGAATTTCTTACTTTTTAAGATTAACGTGGTGTCTCGTATGGTGCTTCCAATTAGTAAATATAAGATATAAGATTCTAGCATGGATAATAAACATTTATCATGATATAAGAAAATATAAAATAACAATTTTATTATTGCCTCTAGGGTATATTTCCTTGGGAAGGTGGGCGTGGGGACAAAATCACGTTTTGGAGGATACCGGTTTGGCACCTCCCCTAGCAGTGCAATTTTGGCATGTTTATACAATTTGCAATGAACTGGCTAAGGCATTAGAGAGGTGTGGGATGGAGAAAACCTTATGCTTACTTTGGAAGAAATTTTAATGACAAACTCATGGAACAATGGTACCAAATTGTGGAAATTGCCGTGGGATTGTGTTAGACCACGCTCTCTTATTTGGCAGTTGGAGAATAAAGGGTTTATTCTTGTAGCTCTTTATATCATGTGATTAACTTTAGGGGTGCGGTGAAGCTTATGCCGCTATGTGGAAACTTGATGTGTCCCCAAAATCCATGTCTTCCTCTGGTTGTTTTCACGAGAACAAGCTGATGACTAGAGACAACTTTGAGGAAGAGACTCATCATCAAACCCCTTTGTTGTGTGTTTTGTGCTGAAAGAATCAAATTTCCACTTGTTCTTTGGGTGCCGATAGCTAGGAATGTTTGGTCATTTGTTGGTGAGTTCTTCCAAATCGGTAGGCACAAATTTTGAATATGTTTCTCATTTACGGGTTTCTATTAAGAAGAACTCTGCTGAATACTATTAGTTCTGCTGTCCTATGGTGTTTGTGGAAATATAGGAACTCTATGATTTTTAACAACATCATTTGGACTTCCATTACAGAGTTTGGGGCCGATCCTCGGAATGCTCAAATTCTAGGAGTCTTGTCTCGGAAGCGGAGACCAAAAGCTGGAGGAGTTCTTGGGAGCGGTAGCAAGTTTTGTTTAACAACCCCTACGGATCACAGTGGCTGACTCGAGGAAGAATGAAGTCGATGCTTGCTGGAGTATCTTTGAAGATCTTAGGCGAAGAAGCGGCTTACAATCCCCTGCCAAGCGAGACCCAAGGACAAAGACACCACAGACCCGGTGTCAACTCTCGTGGCCTCTTTGGTCGCCCAGGCTGCTCTGGCGCCGCCTTTCAAGTTCGGGAGGTCTTGGCCCTGGTCATGATGTGAAGGCACGTTGGGATGTGTTGCTAGGTCACTTTGTCCGTATGTCCACCCCTCATGGCACGTGTGTCATGGCGGGGTTTAGTTTTCCTCATTTCCATTCCGTGTAGTTTTGATTTGCGAGAATGTCACATGGTGGGTGTGAGTTCCGTATTTGCTGTAATGTCGCCTTGAATCTTGTGGTTTTGGTTTCATTACGGTAATGGAGTCGGGTGAGACCTCCTTGTTCTTCTAAAAACCAATTTCCATATTCTTGAAGGAAGGAGATGTGATGTCGAGCAAATAAGTTTGGAAATAAATCGTAAGATAGGGTGTGAATTGATTGGATGGGGTGAAGCAAAGGCGTACCAAACCCAAAGTAGAGATCCTTCTTAGCGCTAGCCACATTGATGAGAGATGTGATATCAGGCAAATAAATTTGGAAATAAACCAGTGCGATGCTATTCTAGACGTAAAAGGATTGGTTTTTTATCACCGAAGAAAGGAGACGTGATGTTGGGTAAATAAAGTTGAAAATAAATCAGCGGGACGCGGTGTGAATTGAAGAAAGGGGTGGAAGCAATGGTCTCCTTTAATAGCAGAGATACATAATATCCTCGTTTTGGTCATAGACTAAGTCTTGTTGGTGAAACTTTTGACCGTTGATTTGTAAAAACTTATTTTGTTTGAAACAAAATAATTGTATCTCAAAACTGAGTATAATTTAATATATCTAGTAATTTCAATTGCATCTCATCAATCTGTTGGGGAACATAGTAATTTCAAAGAAATTCCCTCGCTGCAGGATCATGGTGATGCATAGCGAGAGGGGAGTGTGTCCATGTACCGTCGTGACCGAAGCAAGCGTTAGCTGCTAGCGGTTGATGTAGTCGTCGTCTTCACGATCCGACCGATCAAGTACCGAGCATACGACACCTCCGAGTTCAGCACATGTTCAACTTCGATGGCGTCCCTCGAGCTCGATCCGGTGAGCTTTGAGGAGATTCTGTCAACATGAGCGTCATGGTGATAGCGATGATGTTCTACCGCGGGGCTTCTCCTAAGCAGGCCTACGATATTATCGAGGTGGATTATGGTGGAGGGGCACCTGCAGGCTAAGAGATCAAGGGATCAATTATTGTCTATGGGGTGCCCCTCCTCCGTATATAAAGGAGGGAAGGAGAGGGCCGGCTGGAGGAGGGGCGCCCAAGGGGAGTCCTACTCCCCCGGGAGTAGGACTCCTCCTTTTCCTATTTGGAGAGGCAAAGGGAAGGAAGAGGAAGGAGGGAGGGAGGAAAGGGGGGTGTCGGATTGGGCTTGAGGCGCCCCTCCTTGATCCTTTCCCCTCCTTTCCACTAAAGCCCATTAAAGCCCATATACCTCCCGGGGGGTTCCGATAACCTCCCGGTGCTCCGATATTATCCCAATCTCACCGGAACCATTCCGGTGTCCAAATATAGTTGTCCAATATATCGATCTTTATGTCTCGACCATTTGAGACTCCTCGTCATGTCGTGATCACATACAGGACTCGAACTACCTTTGGTACATCAAAACACATAAACTCATAATATAACCGTCATCAAACTTTAAGCTTGCGGACCCTAAGGGTTCGAGAACTATGTAGACATGACCGAGACACGTCTCGGTCAATAACCAATAAGCGGAACCGGATGCTCATATTGGCTCCCACATATTCTCGAAGATCTTTATCGGTCAAACCGCATAACAATATCGTTGTTCCCTTTGTCATCGGTATGTTACTTGCCGAGATTCGGTCATCGGTATCTCAATACCTAGTTCAATCTCGTTACGGCAAGTATCTTTACTCGTTCCGTAATACATCATCCCGAACTAACTCATTAGTTACAATGCTTGCAAGGCTTATAGTGATGTGCATTACCGAGTGGGCCGAGATACCTCTCCGACAATCGGATGACAAATCCTAATCTCGAAATATGCCAACCCGACAAGTACCTTCGGAGACACACATGTAGACACCTTTATAATCACCTAGTTACATTGTGATGTTTGGTAGCACACAAAGTGTTCCTCCGGTAAATGGGAGTTGCATAATCTCATAGTTATATGAACATGTATAAGTCATGAAGAAAGCAATAGAAACATACTAAATGATCAAGTGCTAAGCTAACGGAATGGGTCAAGTCAATCACATCATTCTCCT